>JAOPSE010000015.1:98487383-98691342 GCA_029449295.1 Zea luxurians | reverse complement strand
TAGCAATCTTCCTTACCGGCGCATGGCAATACATTTGAATAATTCCCTAACAAATCGATATGCTTGCTTGATTGCTGAATGGGGTCTCTGTTGTCGATCGAATCTGCTATGGTCTTGGTGCCAACCAACCACACATGTTCATGGATAATTATGATGTGTGGTGGTGGTAACTGATAGCAGAAGCAGTAGTGGTTAAGTTAGCCTTTTTTGCCCTTTTTATTCGTACTGAAATGGGAATAATCAAAAGAAAGTATAGTGTTACCTAAACAAAACCCATCAGTGTTATCTACGGTGCTTACTAACTCAAGTAGATACTACAAACAAGAACCATATTTTTAAAATAAAATTTTATTTAAACATATGTCCTGTCTCTTCTATTATCTTTTTTTAAGACGAACTCTCTCTTCTATTATCTTGTACCTGTTGCCTTCCTTCATTCTTATGAGCTATTTTCAGCCAGCAACAAACACAAAACATTATAGCCATTTTGAAGTATATAATCTTCTAAGAACAAGAGGAGCAAAAGTTCTGGTACTTTATTTCACTGATGCAGGCATACTGAGCTATTCCTTTTTTAGAAGAAAAATATATGCAAGGGTCTAAGTCATTCCTCCTCTCTTGGTTTCTCAGATACTGTATATATTTTAACATATGCTTATTTTGCTCCCTAGAAAACCAGGAAGACCCCAATAATTGTGTCAAATTCGAAAGAAGTTATAGACTCTAGAGTATGAACCGAACCCATTTGAACTGGAGTTTCCAAGAGGAGAGGAGGTCACAAAGGCATGTATTTTTAATATAATATTGTCTGTTTATTCTTTATTTTGGTCTGTCCTAATGTTTTTGTACATATGGGTTTTAGTTATTTAGCGACTTCCACTAATATTTTACATACACATTGAAGATCAAGCTAAAGGATGTTTTTAGAACTTTCAGATCTATTTACTCTCAAAGATCACAAAAGAATAGCAAATCAGGTAACTGGTATTATTAAATATATTGATGACGTTGTATTGCTCTATTTTGAACCCTTATTGTTAATACTGAGCAAATAAGGGATCGACGAATATAATTCCTTCTTTTTTAGATTAGGGGTAAATATAACCTCCTATTATTTTTTGACAAAATTTATGTGTCTTGGTTTTCCTTGTATAATCTCCTATTTCAATTATTTAGAAACAATATATGTTAACTTGTCCCAATTTGTTATAATACTGGAAATAAAGGGGCACCTTCTGTAATGCCTTGTGCTAAATAGTCCTTTTTTTGAAAACGTAGTAGAGCTGTGTATCATTATATATTAAGAAGAAAAGGTGAGGATAAAAATCTCTTACAATGCCACACGAACCCACACACACTAAAGGATATATAGAAATACAACGATAGTATGAACAACTATACTCATGACCATAGAAACCCAAAACAGAAGGTCGCCGATTAGTGCGCTGGAGCGGACAGGATGCTATCTAATCCACTGGCTCCAGCCCTACACAGAGGTGAGACTCCTCCTTGACCCACTTGATGACCATGCTAGAACAAGGCCACACACCATTGAAACACAACGTTTGCGGTGATTCCAAATGGCCCAAGCTCCAAGTATGATCAAAGAATCGAGACCCTTAGATAGCCCCTTATGTGTTGGATCACCCGGGACCGCGACAACTCCTTCCCACCAATCTTTAAAGAAAAAGGTCTCATGGCTAGGAGCAAGGTGCTGCCTTCGGACATATTTCAGAATCTGAAACCAAACTTCACGTGAGAAGCCGCAGGAAACTAACAGATGGTTTAGGGTCTCCTCCTTCTGATCACACTTGGAACTAGGGAATTAAATCATTATAATATTTCTCTCTTCAAAACTTGTTGGAGCCAATTTTTACATGATTTTTCCTTTTTCAGGAACAATGTGCTTATGTGAGGGAGATACAATGGGGCACTTTTAGGAAGTATTCAGAGGATCATCGCAGCAGCGTGCTAGGGAGCTGGAACTACAAGTAACAACTCTTAAACATCAGCTCCAAAAGGCTAAGATCCATTATAAGCAAGACATGGTTTTTCTCCAAGTTTTCATTTACGCTCTGTGCTAATTCACCTGTTTCCTATTGGACCTAGTAGAGATTGTGGTTGTGTACTCAAGATCATTTAGATATTCCTATAGGTTATGAGAAAAACTAATATTGTTCTTGTGGCCGAAAGAAGACCACAAAAACTTCAGTTCTCTAAACTTCTTTGGAAACACTACTGCCATTTTCCGAAGATCTCAATCGTTAACACTTTAATATGTTTGCATCCTTCAATTCAATGTTACTCTCTCTTTAAATATTTGGACCAAAGACTGATCCTATATGTCGATCACCTACATAAAAGAGTTAGTACTTTTCCCTATAAAAACCAGTTTGGTGGATTGGTTTCTTCCGAACTGGCGTTGTTGATCAATGTCGTATGCGAAGGCTATTATCATCGTCTAATCTACGTAGTCATTCATTTTAATTGTGTGTCCTCACAATGTAGAGGCATTTGTGAGAATATTGAGGTTGATAATATATGTGGTGCTTGTTTTTATGTAATCATTGTGTGCTAACATTTTCGAATATTTTGTATGTCGTTGCAACGCACGGGTAACTGTCATTAAAAATTCTATATTGACTCTTTAGAAAAAATTTGTGCGATGTTGATAATGTTTGACACACAAATTTTATATATAACAATGATGTTTTTCGTTATGTATCTATGTTTCATACATTTTTTTACTTCCGTAGCAACGCACGGACACAGACCTAGTTACTATCTATGAACAATAAAGGCATTGTATCTAGGGGTAGTAATAGGCTCTAGATTTTAGACTATATAAATTTAATGATCGAATTGGATTAGAATTGAGCTCTATTTTTTATTTATTTTGAACTAAAATTTTTTAAGGGCTCTAATCTACTGTGAAGAAACATTTAGACCGTGATTCATCACCACGCCTAATTGTATCTCACTCAATTCTGAAGTTTTTTCTTTAGGTCATGTTTAATGGTTTGGTGGTTGGTTTCCTTAGATGTTTTCCTTTTTTACTCAGCATGCTAATTCTTTTTAACCAGTGTATCAACCCGTGCTCCTGCGCGAACTAAAATCTATCCTTTGGAATGCAGGATCCGAAAAGCATATATAGGTAGGCACATGCAGTGGCGGCAACGTATCGTGGACCACTTCTTCGGCGGGCTTGTTCCGGGTTCTGTTTATGGGCTATAAAACTATATGAGGTTGGCCAGGTCCGCCTCTACATATCATAATCCTATGTTTTTGATGTGCCTGTTGGTGGCAACGGCGGATCTAGAAATGCATCAAGGAGGGCTATTAAGATAAGACTAATTTTTTTACCCTAAACTAAATAATATAACTGATGTTTAATATCAAATTTATAAGATATAATTAAAATCTTTAAAAGACATGTAGTTCAAATAAATAGGTACAAAATCTATATGTTGATCCTTAATTTCAATCCCCATGAAGATATCTCTACTACTTATTAAGGCAATAAGGGGTAGACTGTCATTTCGTGTTCTGCCTTTCCCATTCCCCCCTCTCCTCCCCTCCCCATACAGTCCATTCTCATGTTCTGTCACAATTCCTTATTCTGTCATTCTCATTCATTGTTCTGTCTTTCTCATTCCTCCTCCCCGCAAAGCCCATTCCCACGTAGCTACCACTACATCACATATGTGTTTTATGTCTATATCTATTACAGTAAAAACATCTACTACATCTCTCCCGAAGCCCATCTGCTACCTTTGCACAATGTGTAATAGTAGATAAGTATCACCAAGATTCTTGAATTATATTTTTGGATGGAGGGAGTAGTATTTAAAACAAAGTCTTGCATGTAATTTCTTTTGTTTGAATAATGTTTTCAACTTAAATTCCTTTTTTTGCATGGTGACATTTATTCTCCTAAATATTTTTTCCATGGATCTGACTTGTGAGTCATTTTCTAAACCAACGCCAAAAATCCCGAACAAACACCACTAGCAGGAGGCGCTTGCGTTGGTGTCGCTCATCGACGACAAGAAGAAGCTTCGCGACTACCAGTTCGACCTCTGGAAGCAGTCCTACGTGGTCGCATGCGCCGTTGTGTACGACAAGCTCTAGCGTAGCGGCCGCTTGGACGCGGTCCAGAGCGGCTACACCGCACTGTCTATTGTCAAACAGGGGGACCTCATGGTCGTCACCAACATCGGCGACTCTCGGTTTGTTCTGGGCACCGCATCCGACGACGGCGCCATCACACCGTCTAACTCATCATCCACCTGAAGTCCAACATGTCATGTAAGTCGCTACTTACCGCCCATGAATTCTGTGCGCTGGGACGACGGTCGTTGGTGACGCTATGTGAGTGTCCTCGAATAAGATGTATATAGAGGAGTAGCACATCCGGTGGTGCAACGACCAGGTGTACTACCTCGCTGATGAGCCCGGGGTGCACTTCGTTTGGCAGCCCAGCCAAGAGTCATCGGTAGTCGCCATGTCGCGCACGTTCGACGACTACTATATCAAGGACTATGGCGTCATTCTCGACGTCGGAGGTGACGCAGAGGAAGACCGATAGCAATGACCACTCCGCCATCATCAGGGTAGCTTTGTGCCAGTCCAGCTTTTAATTCTCTTCACAAACACACACACTTGCCTTTTTGTTTTAAACAAGTGTGTATGGTGGTGCGTGCTTGATGACTGACGGATGTACGAGGGAACCTTCTACCGCAGATGTGACACGTGCTCTCCAATGATGAGACCATGCAAATCGTGTCATATATCGAAGTCTGCATGATACTGATGGTTGCAATGTAGTAGTGAAACAGCTAAATTAAAATAACAAAATTTATGTATGGCCAGGATCACAAATGAATTATGAAACATTTTCTTATAACAATACTAGGTCCGTGCCCGTGCGTTGCCACGGAAGTTAAAAATTACTACTCCCTCCATCCGTTAATATGTCTTTCGTTGTCATAAATTTGAACTACTCGGCGCCAAATAAATAAAAATGGAGGTAGTACAAAACATAGATATGGAACAACAAACATCACTATGATATGCAAAATCCGTGTGGTAAAATATCACTGTAACACTAATATTATATTGACAATATAAATATATAATATTATTATAAATACGCTGACTCAGAATAAACTGGTATTGAACAAACATTGAACAACGATGTCAAAATATTTATTCATGAGTACCGACAAGTTAGCCAATTGCCTCTACCCACACTCTTCATATAGATAGCTCCACTCCTAGAGTATGGTCGTGTTGCAACAATCATTTGTGGTCACAGGCGCTGCAGCAGCATAAAAGGTCTCATTCAGAATTACACATGCTAGGAAGAGCTGTGCATATTACATTACAACAGCTCTGCTGCATATTATGAAAAAAAATGAAGCAACCGAGAAATAGGTAATATCCATGTGGCGTAGAGGTGATGTCATAAGAATCCATGCTAGGATGATTTCATCAAATGTACTAAGTGATGGAGCATATGCTTTAAAAGAGATGGTGCCTACTTTGACAATAATGTCCTCATATGTTGATAACAAGGACCGGATATTTTCATAATAAGTCTCCAGCCTTAACCTATAAAACAACAAAAACAAGATGTGTCAGAAGTGGATTCTCACTCACTGATTTTCCTGATCTGCATAAACAACAAGCAATTGATGAAAAATATATGATCGAGTAGTTGGAGTTGGGCAGCAGGATGAAGCTTTTCCCAGTTTTATAGAACAACATTACATGACATAAGTTAGAAAGAAAGGAACAAGAAACATTACCTGATTAGGATCTCTCCAAGGTTTCCAGAGAATTGTCCATCAATTTACTCCTTGGTGTAGGCAAGCTGCACAGTAGAAAAAGAAGGCAACCATGAATTTTGTATGTCAATTAGTATCCAATTGATGATTAGCTATTCATCTAAAATGTATTCAATAGACATTCACTCTATTAGTTCCACAGGCAAAATGTCAAATTAGTACCTGGAGAATCATATAGGACTCCGCCGAAGCAAGATAACTTGGTAATGTACTTGTTAGAGTTTCAGTTTGATTAAAAGCAATAGTAGTATCTGGCAAATAAAATGTTCTAGTTCAAAAAATTATAAAAAAATTGGAAGAATAATGACAATATATATTGTCTACAACTGCCTAGTGTTCTATTCTTAATTAACAAATCTTGCAAAAAGCAGTGGCATATAAAACTTGTGGTTATGAAAATTTGCCCTAGAAAAAACTTTCGAGAAGAAAGGTCACCATCTCGAACAGGTCACTGAAATCTTGCCAAAACAGAAGCAGTAGTATGTCTGATGCTCAATAGAAATAGGTAGGTAATCATTAAAAATGGACAAGCCACAAAATGATCATCTACATTCAAGAATTAAATAGCAATAATGGACTCGACATGGTAGAGTAGAATGGTAACTCACTTGTTGAGTCGTGAAGTTACAACGACTCCAAGAATAGTGTCAGGATTTAAATCAAATATGGTTCACCCCAGTCTCCCCATGTAAGTCCTAAAATTGACGTGGTTGTGGAATAATCCTAAGCTCTCTGAATTTAATAGGATGCAACATGTAGAGCTCCGTACATGAAATCAAACCATAAAGTACAATTGGCGTCATTGAGAGCACATATGCTTCTGATGCTATTTAGTACTTACATTCAGTAAAAACAAGGACGGAATTAACACTGCTGAAACTCTGACAAGAATAAAAATAAGGATTCCAAAGACAAATTGATAACTATTGAGGACCCTTACTTCTAGTGTTGCACTGAAGTTTCTTTCTCTGCTTGTTCTGTTCTTAGGATCACTAACCTGTGCAAGCTTCATCTAATCCATACTATAGAACTGATATCCTCACAAAAACAAAAAGTGTTCTATAGCTTTATGCTTTATAATAGTCCTAAAGAAGTATGCACAACACAAGATGCATTATTTCAGGAATGGAAATAAGTTTAGACAACAGGTACCATCAGCCACTACACATGATTATTACCTCAAGTACCTAGATAAATTTTCTAACTATATTTATTGTGCCCTGGAAACCAACCAACAACTCCCCAGACATTTGTGTTGCAGAGCATTTGAGCTTCAATCACACATGTTACTTTATAAGTTGTACGCTAGGTTTACAAAATGAAATTAGAATTAACTTTGTCAAAAGGATTCTGGCATTGTGACCTTTCTTAGAATACGCAGAAATTGGCATAACAAGAACTCCACATTAAATGAAATAGTTGAAACAAAAAAAGTTGAAATTAATGAAGTCATAATAGGTCTTGGTAGGTTTCCTTTATTTTGCCTGGATACAAGACGACGACATTTACAGTAAAGGGCACATTGTTTTCAACATGCAGTTCAGAACTATCACCCAGTTATGGCAGTGTTTTTGTGAACTCGATCAGATGAAACAAATTCAAGTTTGGTACCCACAAAAAAATCAAAAATAATACAAGAGAGATGAAAATTAAAATTATCCTCTCTTTTTTTTCAAAAACTATACTTGACGGGTAACTTACAATAACCAAGGTAAGGTGAGCCTAACAAGATGAACAACAAGCCCCAGGGGGAAACCTTGTATGGTCGGCAGAAGACGTCTAGGCTAACATCCAAATGTCATACGGTTGCTGTCTCGAGCAAATATGTATCTTGCAGCTTCATAAATGTGTTCCATCAGCCAGAAAAGAGAAAACTCATATAAGTATCAGCTCATATTCGCCAGCCATCGTGATATATCTAACCCAGGGAGTGCCTGGTAACCACTCTTTTCAATTATCTTCAGATAACGGACCTGCACAATATGCAATATAGTGCATCATTCAGCGACCGAATATTCCAGACAAGATACAATAGATATAATGCTACTCCCTCCATTCTAAATTATAAGACATTTTGGATTTTCCAGATACATATCTTTTGCTATGAACTTAGATGTACACTACATAGTAAAAGTAATGTATCTATAAAAACTAAATCGTCTTATAATTTGGAATGAGGAAGTACACCAATAGACAAATATCTTCAAATAGCAAATCTATTACCTGAATACCTGATACGGTGAAATATGGTATCTCAAATTTCAATCGTATTGGTGCCTTCTTCTGGGCCTCTTCTTTCGCTGTTATGCTAGGAAGACTAAATTCTGCTCTGCACATGTATTCCTACAGGATGGATTGCTTCAGCACATGAGCACACTTCAAAATTGCAATGAACATGGAAAAAGGAATTGATTAGGAATTGGATAGTAATAACCTTTGCCACCAGGGAATGATTTTACTTTCCAGACCATTGCATCTCTCTCAGGAGCATATGCAACAGAACCCATTGAAGCGGATGTCCTTGCATCTAAAATTTTATAGAAGCGGATGTGGAGGCAGTCAAACAGAGAAGGGGACAACCGTCTCTATGGTGGTTATCAGCTGCCCACCAGGGACACCACACACCTGGTACCCTTCAAACACGACAGGATTCAGGTTCGCCCTAGCAGGCCTGTATGACAAGATTCAAGCGCTCCTCGATCACGACACCGCTATCAACTGCACGACCCCCACTGTGGCCCTCATCGGGGAGCGAGGCAGCGACGCCGAGTGGCACCTCCAAGAGGAAAGACGCATTCCTAGACCCAAACGTGAGGCATGGGACCCCGCTGTCGGACACGGTGATGACAGAGATCTCCGTGACGCGCGCTCTAGAGCCGCTTGTCTTCGCCGGAGTCGTTGGAGATGAAGTCGGTGACTGCTCACCGACGGGGGCGAAGTTCCTGCCGATCTGCACGACCGGGTCTGCTGACCGGGACAGGAGGCGAGGCCACTCGAATTTGTTGCGGATGGAGCTCGGCGCTGGTTGGATGACGCCAAGGCGCCCGGTCAGTTTCGATCCACGCCATCGACCCTGTTACCAGTGAAGGAGCGGAGTAAAAGATGAGCACGAGATGGTGAGCGAAGCACCCGGCAGGCATGGACGTGAGGCGCTCGCCTGAATCATCCCGGAGGTTACACCTGTCTCTTCGCCACGCGCGTGCTTGGGTATCTGGATCAGGGCGATTGAGGGAGAGAGAAGGGGGGAGATGGAGGCGTGGGCGTGGGCGCGCTTCCATGGATGGAAGGGCGCTAGCGACTGCCTTGGATGGAGGGGCGCGGTTGGGGAGGAAAGGACCAAACCGTGTGCCATGGATGGAAGCGCGCGGTTGGGGAGGCGCGGATTGCGGTTCTGGCAGGGTGGGGGAGGCGTTCTGGATTGCGGCGACAATGGCGCGGTGGGGGAGGCGCGGATTGTGGGGGAGGCGATTGAGAGCGGCGTAGGCGTGGTGCGAGCTCATCCGTGCGATGAGGAGCGGAGGGCCAGGATTACGCGGCAGAACCTGGCGCACGGTTGTGGACGCCTACACTACTGTCTTAATGTCTTAAGTAGTAGTAGAGATAAGACACATTTTATATATAAGTTATCATGGTATTATATGTTTCCGTTGCAACGCACGGACACTCACCTAGTTTCGAAATAAGCCGCAACAAACATGTTTCGAGCCTAAACCGAAAAGGTGGACAAAATTTCTCATCTCGAAGGACCCTAGCGGCAAAACCTTTGCTCCGTCCCCGCCGTCGCCTGCTCCCGTCCCGCCGCCGGCGCTGCCACCCGCATCTGCCGAGGGGCTCGCCGCCGGGGAGGCTGCTCGCGGCGCCGCGCTCTCTCCCGCGCCCGACCTTGGCCCTCCCTCCTCCATGATCTGCGCGAGTAATGCCCCTCTCCCTCCCTTGCATCTCTTGTCTCCTAGCCCTAGCTTATCTGATCCCTCACTTCGTGAGCTAACTCGTCCCGCTTCCCCGTAGTCTCCGGCGAGGTGCCGGACGAGCCGGTCGTGTCGAAGAAGTCGGGGCTACTCTTCGAGCGGCGGCTCATCGAGCGCCACATTGAGGTCCGTAGTTTGGTCTCAGATCTTGGGCTGGGATTTTTTTTATTTGGAAAAATGTTTTTTTTTTGCTAAATTCATGTCGTGACGCCGATGCCACTACATTGCAGGACCATGGCAAGTGTCCCGTCACCAAGGAGGACCTCACCATGGATGATATCGTGCCGGTCAAGACCAACAAGGTATGGTTTCTTCGGTATGCTAACAAGCTGTCGCAACAAAATTTTCAGTAGCATGTGGTGTGGACTGTAGAGTATCAGTAGCCATTTTGTGTCTTGCTCTCCATACTAATTAAGGAAGGTAGCGATGAGATTAGTATCACTGGCCAATTTGTGTCTCGTGAGGTCGCTTTTGATACTTCTTTAGCATGGCCGCAAGGAGATCCCCTGTCATTATATGAGGAAACCAAATTACACAATAATATTCATTGAAGTAATGACATCAGCATACATTACACTTCTTAAGTAGGTAAAAGTCTATACACCATGCATCTAAAATTGTAAATGAAGCACAAAAAGATTATGAGGTTAGGGGATCAAATTGTAGCCATTACATAATCTTTTATCTAAAAGAAATCACATAAAGATTACGAGGCTAGGGGGTCAATTTTTAGCCACGCATAATCTTGTGTCTATCAATATTTTTCATTGGTTGGGCAATGTTTTCACTTTTTTCATGTCCGGAAGGTCAACCGTGGAAGTCATTTTCTTAATAAGACAAGTGATGAAGCAATATAAGGAGCAGAAGGACCTATACATGGTTTTCATGCGAAAGGGCCTATAGCCTAGCGGTTAAGGACTTCCGAGTAGCACCTCCAAGTCCTGGGTTCGATTCCTATCTGGAGCGAATTTTCGGGCTTGGTTAAAAAAATCCCCTCGCTGTGTCCCATCCGCTCTCGGGTTACGATGTCCTGTGCGCCACCCTCCGGTTGGGCCGTTGCAGAGTGGACAGTTGACGCCGGCCCGTTAGTGATGGGGGGCCAGGGTTCGGGGATTTTCTCGGCCGGGACCATTGTTTCGGTCTCTTCTTATATGGAATACCGGGAGGACGGTCTTTCCCTCCTTGGCCGAGTTTTTTTTATACATGGTTTTCATCGACTTGGAGAAGGCTTATGAAAAAGTACTAAATAATGTTTTGTGGTGGGCTTTGGACAAACATAATGTTCCAACGAAGTACATTGGACTCATTAAGGACATGTACAACAATGTTGTGACTAGTGTTCGAACAAGTGATGTGGATATAAATGACTTCTAGATTAGAATAGAACTACATCAAAGGAAGCTTTGAGCCCTTACCTTTTTTTTTCTCTTGTTCACACAAGGTCAGAAGGAACCTCCGAGTGGATCCAACAAAGAATGGTGATGGATGAGGTCACAAGGGACATACAAGGGATACCTCTTGGTGTATGCTTTTTGTAGATGATGTAGTGCTACTTGATGAAACTCATGCAAGAGTAAATAGGAAATTGGAGTTTTGGTAGGAGAGTCTAAGAGCCCAAATGTTTTAGACTCACTAGAACTAAAACCGAAGAAATAATATGTGACTTCGGCATTATTACACATGAGAAAGGAGATGTTACTTTGAAAGTTCTAGTGCCTAGGAAGGTACCTTTCAGTATTTACTATCAACACTAGAGAGATGGGAATATTGATGGAAATGTTAGCCATAAAATCAAAACAGGGTGAGGGAGGGGTGCCAAGCATCTAGCTTTCTATGTGACAAAAGGATACCAGAAAAGCTAAAAGGCAAGTTTTATAGGACGACGCTTAGACCTGTTATATTGTATGGGGTATAATGTTTCTCTGCAAAAATACGTCATGTTCAACAAATAAGTGTTGCGGAAATGCGTATGTTGCATTAGATTTGTGGCCATATAAGAAGAGATCGAGTTCAGAACAATGATATACGTGATAGGATAGGGGTAATACCAATTAAAGAAAAGATTGTCCAACACCCTTTGAGATGGTTTAAACATGTCTAACGAAGACCTCTAGGGGCACCAGTGCGCAGTGAGATCCTAAGACACGATAGTAATGAGAAGAGAGGTTGGAGAAGGCCGAAGTTGACAATGGAACTTGGAAAAGGTAGTAAAATGAGACTTGAAAGGATAGAATATACCTTAAACCTTGATTTGTGGCTTTCTGTTGGGTTTCAACTCTAGCCTACAGCCTACCTCAACTTGCTTGGGACTAAAAGGCTTCCATTTTAACTGCCCAAATATAGGTGGAAAGATGTAGGGTTCTAGTTTACTGTTTACCTTCATAGGAGACTATAATAATATTTTTTTCTCGAAAACGCGCAGGAGAGCTGCGCCCCTTTATATATTAAGAAGATAGGAAAAAAGGTCTAAAGTAGACCAAACAACAGCAGGCCTCCTCACGGGGGCCAGAAAATAGCATACAAAAAGAACTCATCATGTGAAAGGAACAAACAACACACCACCCTAGGGAGCAGCTGCAGAAGTAGCCAGAGAACATAGGCCCTTCGCCCCAGCTGCCTCCCAACGACTTCTCTCCTCGTCTGCCCAAGCAAGGATATAGGTGAGGCAAGGAGACAATCCATCGAAGACACATTTGTTCGGATGAATCCAAATAGTCCAAGCACCCAGGATAATAAGGGAGTTAAGGCCTTTTCTGGTGACACCTGAGACCACCTCTGAAACCTCCTCCCACCAATTCAAGAAGGAGGTGACTGCCGGCTGGGGGGCTAGGGAGTGAAGCCCAAATTTCCGGAAAAGCTGGTACCAAAAGACTCTCGAGAAGGAGCAAGCCACCAGAAGATGATCAAGAGTTTCTTCAGCTTGGTCACAAAGCAGACATTTCTCATGGTGGTTTAGGCCTTTCTTAGCTAATCGATCAAAGCAAACTATAATAATATATACATTGTCAATTCTAGAATCCATTTTAGGTTCTTTTGTGTTTTTCCCATGATATTATAACAACCTATCCAGTAGCTGAAAATGATATATGCTCATGCTGTAGTCCTTTTGCCATTTGCAATGCAAAAAATTCTTCATAGAAACCCAAACTTATGAAACTCATGAAATAACCTGACCAGATTTTTCCTGCACCCTTAAAGTTAAAACGTTAGATTGCTATTGAAGTTTGAAGAACTTAATTCGTATTTTTTGAATCAACGATGGTATTTGATTTGTGCATTGCGCTTGTACTTTTACATCTTGTCAGGGCCTAAGGAGGCCCATGGAGGGGCTGCGGCAGCAGCAGCCATGGGCTCTCCAAGGGGGATTAGATAAGGATAGTTAGAGATAAGATTAGAAGATTAGTTGAGATTATTTAGGAGATTAGTTGAGATTATCTAAGAAGGTTATCAGTTAGTAGTTTGTTGAGAGTTTTTATGAGAGTTTTAAGGAGATAAGGATCTCTAGCTAGATAGGGGCGGTCAGCCGACCTATTTATGTAATTAATGGATGAGAAATAAAGCAGACAAGAATTAGAAGGGAGAAACCCTCCTCTTGCTCTATCGTGGGCAGAGGCCCCCGGCCGGTGTTCCTGCCCATCGATACCCCTCTCCAATCCCTCACCGATCTAGCAACCATAACATCTGGTATCGGCTAGCTTGGGTTTCGATTTGATCCCATGGCTTCTGCTGCCAATTTCGCGGCGTCATCCTGGCAACCAACGTCCCCATCTCCATGGACTGCGCCGCATGTCACCTTCGTCACGCCGTCCTGGCAACCGACATCCCCATCTCCATGGGCCGCGCTGTATGCCACCTTCGTCACGCCATCCTGGCAATCGGCGTCCCCATCTCCATGGGCAGCATCGCTTGCCAATTTTGTCACCACATCCTGGACGACGGCGTGCCCATCCCCAGGAACAACGCCAAATTTCGTCACATCATCTTCGTTGACGGCGTCTCCGTCCCCATGGGCGACGCCACCAGGGGCAGCCACGACTCAGCAATCACCAGCTCCATCGATGGGGGACTTGTGGACCAACATAAGGGCTGATCTCGCAAAGATGCAAGCCACGCTCCAGAAGGTTGAGCAAGGGCTGCTGCAAATCAAGGCAGCAGTGCAACATGAGCAGCACCAGCTGGCGTTGTCCGCACGGCTCCAGACATCGGTGGCTCTGGGCATACAAGCTGCTGCTCGTGGTTTCCTTGCACGACAGAGAGTGCGGGAGATGCGCCGGCGAATGCTTGAGGCAGCCTTGGTGACAGTTTACCTCGGCACACGGGGGCGCGACCTCGCCTGTCGGACGACCATCAGCAGCGACACCGGGCCTCTATCTCCAAGTGCGAGCATGGTACGTGTCCCGCGGGCGACGAACTTCAACTCTACGGCAGCGGCGGTAAGGAAGGCACTCCCCTCGTCATCAGCAAGAGTGCATTATTTAGCGCCACCACATTCCGCTACCGGCCGCCACGAGGGCGCCTCAGTTGGTTATTGTTGCGACCTATTCCAGGTGCCCGTCCATGTGCTCCCCTTTCGTCCAGATGGCGTCCATGGGATCTAGGTGGCTGCACACGTGCAAGTCCAATGCGCGGAGGGTGTCCGCCTTATCTTATGGGGTCAAAAAAACCAGATTCAGAATAATAAGATAAGCCGAGATGTAAAAGGTTTGTCTTCTAGGTTTCTGGTTTTGGGTCAAGTAGACTCGGTCTTTGAGCACCCGTCATGCTGCAGCTCGAGGACGAGTTGCTTGTCCAGGAGGGGTGTAGTGTCAGGGCCTAAGGAGGCCCATGGAGGGGCTGCGGTAGCAGCAGCCATGGACTCTCCAAGGGGGATTAGATAAGGATAGTTCGAGATAAGATTAGAAGATTAGTTGAGATTATTTAGGAGATTAGTTGAGATTATCTAGGTAGGTTATCAATTAGTAGTTTGTTGAGAGTTTTTAGGAGAGTTTTAAGGAGTTAAGGATCTCTAGTTAGATAGGGGCAGTCAGCCGACTTATTTATGTAATTAATGGATGAGAAATAAAGCAGGCAAGAATTAGAAGGAAGAAACCCTCCTCTTGCTCGGCCGTGGGCAGAGGCCCCCGGCCGGTGTTCCTGCCCATCGATACCCCTCTCCAATCTCTCACCGATCTAGCAACCATAACACATCCACATCGATTAATGTATGTGATTAGGACAATAATATTTGTCGTATACTCATTAATTACTCGGATAGTCTCATGCACACCTAAAGTATTTTATTACTGCTGTTCCAATCTGCGAAAACTCTTGAAGAACTTCATTCTTGCAGATCGTGAAGCCCAGGCCTTTGCAGGCTGCAAGCATTCCAGGACTCCTTGGGATTTTTCAGAACGTAAGGGGTTCTAACCTTTTGCCAGTTATTTTTTTTGCGTATTCTAGAATATCTAAAATTTGATTATGAAGTATGGAGAACCTTCTTTGATCTTTTTGTTAAGTGTAGTGTTATTGAGGTAGGTAAAAGTGCACGAAGCGCATCCAAGGTATGGCACAGCATGACTGTTTGAAGCCACTCTGGCTGCAGTGCACTTGCTCCGGCATGTGCCTTTCTGTGCTTAAGTGTAAAGGGGCATGTGCATTGTTTCCGCCTTGTTCCTAAGGTGATTTAAGGGCCTTGTGCCCTTGTGTTTCAAGTGTGTTTTCCACTTTTGGTTGCACTGGGTGTTATATTTGAAAGTGAATCTGTCAATTGATGTTATTTTAAGAATAACTAATTGAATCTAACTGTTGATCTTATTTGAAGAATACTGTTGATATACTTTGGTTCTTACTTTTATGAATGCACTCAATCATCATGGTACTTAATAGCTCTGTGATCCATATCATTTTTATATTGTCAATTGTGGCCTGTCTAAAGTTTTGAGTCATAATTCTCTAGCTCTTATCAGAACTTGTTTTTCCTGAATTTCGCAGGAGTGGGATGCTCTCATGCTTTCTAATTTTGCTTTGGAGCAGCAGCTTCACACAGCAAGACAAGAACTTAGTCATGCACTCTACCAGGTCTTCCATTGACCTTTGCATATCTCTGCCTCTAGTATAATGGTTAAGGCTTCCAAGTAGTATCTTCAGGTCTCGGGTTCGATCCCCCTCGGGGGCGAATTTTGGGCTGTTAAAAAATCCCCTCGCTGTGTCTTGCCTGCTCTCAGGTTACGTCTTGCGCACCATCCTCCGGCTGGGCTCGGTGTCGGCCAGCTAGTAATGGGAGGCCAGGGTTTGAGGATTTTCTTGGTTGGGACCATGTTTACGTCTCTTCTTAATATAATACCAGGAGGGCTGTCTTTCCCTCCCTAGCCGAGTTTTTTTTATCCTGTCCAAGGAGAAAATTGTTAAAATGGGTCGCTCTAACTTTGTGCTCTTCAAAACGGGCCGCGCTTCGTTGCACTTGTAAAATAGTGCGGCTCGAGTTGGGGACGTTTGTCAAAATAGGTCACACGTTATTTCTTAGCTCTGACTAGCGGCCCCTGTCCCTGAAATGTCCAAACTGCCCATACACATGTGGCAGCCTGGCATGCCATCGGTGGCCACTACGTATAGATCCACCCAGGGAGGTGCATGCGAGGGAGTATGGGACTTCAGGTGATGTCAGAGGAGGCGGATATGTCGAGCAGCTGTGGAGAAGTGGGGACAGTGGGTGGATTAGGCATGGACTGGAGGTGGCAGGCAACATGGGGGAGGCAAGGACTGGGCGCGGCAGCGGCAGAGGAGATTGGGTCTGGTGGTGGCAGTGGAGGCATGTACGTCGGGCAGCAGAGATGGAAGGTGGTGGCGGCGCTGCCAGTTGCGAGTCTGGTGGAGCTGGGAGCAGCGAATGGATATAGTGGGAGGGGAGTGGGTTTACATATCAGACTTAGGCTGCTTTCATGTACCTTTCTATCTAACTCTTGCCCCGCTGGTATCCTGTTTCTTCTTTTCTTTTTAGACTTTTAAATTTAATATGTATGGCTATGGAACACCTAGGTGTGACTAGGCTCTAGGCAGAGCGTCGCCGCCTAGGGATTGCATAACGTTGTCGCTGTTTGTAACATTGATATATTTTGGATTTTTTTTTGAAAAATAGAAAGAAAGAGCATTATCTGGCAACTGATTTGTTTACTTTGCTTTTTTGTCCCTTCCAGCATGACGCTGCCTGCCGTGTTATAGCCAGATTAAAGAAGGAAAGAGATGACGCTAGAGCACTTTTGGCTGAAGCTGAGAGACAGATTCCTGCGTCAGTTGCAGGAGCTGCTCCTGCAGCTGTTGTTTCCAATGGAAAAAGAGGTACCAGCTGTTTGATGTTCTTCATCTTAATTGATATTTCAAGTTTTAGGTATCTCATAATTCATCTTTCTTTGATACAGTAATTGAAGATGAAATTGGCCCTGACGGGAAGAAGATCCGTCCTGGTATCAACCCCGTCATGATTGATGAACTTACAGAGTGTAATGCCATGCTTTCAGCACAGCGCAAGAAAAGACAGGTATGTGTTGTGCTCCATTTTCAGCATTAAAAGTTAAATTAAGGTCTAAAACATTCATTGTGGTACCTGTACTTCATAAAAACTGAATTCTCTAGAGTTAGCTTGCGCAAAAGGGCCTCTAGCGTAATGGTTAAGACTTCCGAGTAGCACCTCGAGGTCCCGGGTTCGATCCCCCTCGAGGGCAAATTTCGGGCTTGGTTAAAAAAAATCTCCTCGTTGTGCCCCGCCCGCTCCTGTGTTACTTCCTGCGCGCCACCCTTCAGCTGGGCCGTTGCAGAGTGGGCGGTGACGGCCCGCTAGTGATGGGGGACCAGGGTTCGGGGATTTTTTTCGGCCGGGACCATGTTTCGGTCTCTTCTTAATATAATACCGAGAGGGCGGTCTTTCCCTCTCCGGCCGAGTTTTTTAGAGTTAGCTTGCTTCATGAACTTGTCATGCATCGAGTTATTTTGATTACAGATTACATGTTAACGAGCTAGTTCCATATCCTTTGACTGTAGTTTAAGCTTTAGCCTGTCTTTGTAGCAGAAGCACGTTCAGGAACTTGAACCAAACTCACACTTAGATGCATGTTGTTGAATTAGTTACTATGGAGTAATTGCTTCTGTTTTCTCTCAGGTTCCTCCAACTCTGGCACCGATCGATGCACTCGAGAGATACACTCAGATCTCCAGCCATCCCCTTCATAAGACAAACAAACCAGGCATTTTGTCCATGGATATTCATCCTTCAAAGGTTAGTTTGTTACTATGTGTTGTTTGGATATTGTATATCTACTTGCTGTAATGGCACAGAAATTGATCTCTCATATCTGGCGGTGATGCATTTTAATTATGGATAGATTAGTGTCCCACACATGGCTGTTTATATGCTGCAAAATCCTTGTTTTAGCTTGGCATATTTAGGCCCCGTTTGACACAGCTCTGCTTCACTAGTGAAGTTTTTTTGAGTTTCAGCCTCACGAACAGCTTACTTGGTGAAGCTAAACTATTTTTGAGATTCTTTTGGCAAAACACCTTCACATATACACCAAAAGAATAAAATGACTATAATGTTCTCTTTCTTTTCAACCGTGTGTTTGTTCTCTTCAACCGTGCGCATCCCATCTCTCTGCACTCTGGTGTGGGCTGAGCCCGTGCCTCCGGCGTGGGCCATGCTCGTGTCTGGCCGTGGCCGAGCTCGCCATCCCGGTGAGGGCCACGCTCGTGCCTGGTGGCTGGTTTGTGACCGAGCCCGGCGGCGTGTCCTGCCTTCCTAGCAGCCGGCGATGTTGGAGCTCTCCTTTTCCATAGGGCAATTTTGGTCTTTGCACATGGAGTCCACAGGCTCGGGGTGAAGCTGGGAGCTACTCTTTGCAGCCTCATCCCACCTCATCCCTTTGTGAGAGCAGAATAAGGAGCTTTACCCATGAATTTGTTTCCAAAAGACCCATTTGGCAAAAAAACCGTTCATGAAGCTGTTGGTGAATACAGCCTTAACTTTAAGCGGTTAAGGATGATTTGTGTCCCATTCCCTTAGGCCAAACTGTTTCAAGTGTAATTTGTCTGGATGTTATATATATCTGAACAGGAAAACCAGTGAATTATTCATGCAGGCCCCATCTCAGAAAATATTGAGTTATACCAAATCATATTCACAGTTTTCAGTTATCATTAATTCATCATGATTATTGATGTAGTTGTAGCTTTAATGGGAACCTTGTTTATTTCAACTTTAGTGAAGTTAAATTGGCATGTAGAATTCTATTTATCCAGTTACCTTGTTCCTGTCATGGATTTACAGGACATTGTTGCAACTGGGGGTATCGACACAAATGCAGTAATCTTTGATCGTTCATCTGGTCAAATCTTGTGCACGCTTGCTGGTCACTCAAAGAAGGTATTTCCCCATGTGATTTTGAATTTTGCTGTATCTTCTATATTCCCAGCAAGCTGTAACATTGTATCCATTACACAGATAACCACTTTGAAGTTTATTCCACGGGATCAACTCTTTGTAACTGGATCAGCAGATAAGGCAATTCCCATTTACCATACGTTTAAGTAACCACTGGAATAATAGGTCATAGTAATTACATTACTGATTTAGTTGCAAACGTTACAGACTGTTCGCATCTGGCAAGAGAATGAGAATGGAAACTATAACTGTGTCCATACACTGAAAGACCATACTGATGAGGTTAGTATTTTGGCAACCAGGATCCTATAACGCTTGCATTCTTAATTCTATGTATTTTCCTATCTTATCAATATATCTATACCATCTCTCTCTCTCTCTCTCTATATATATATATATATATATATATATATATATATATCAGATTCTATTTCTGTAATTTTGGTATGGCTTACAAATTTACTTTTACTACTATGTATGTTTAATTGTGTCTGAACCTTTACTTGTGGTTTCTATAGAGTTTCAACTCTAGCATACCTTAACTTGCTTGGGACTATGTATCCTTCGTTGTTGTTGTACTTTGCATGTTTGATAGTTGAATCCTTTTTTATGTAAGGATAAATTATCAGAGGTGGGATTTATATTTTTAAATAGTTTTGCAAAATATTTTCTGATGGATGTCTGTAGTATGCTCCCCCCTAAAATTCTTGATTGTTGCACCCTTAACTGTTTTGGCTCATTTGTGTGCGCTTTTAATTTCAGAAATGTGAAATGCTCCCTATATTGTTCATTTTCTGTGCTCATGTAGCTGTGTTTAGTGCCTACTGTCTTAACTATTAGTAGTCATGTTATTAAAAAGCTTAATTTTCTTTTTGTATTCTCTTAGGTTGAAGCTGTTACAGTACATGTGACTCAGAAGTATTTTGTGAGTGCTTCCAAGGATAACTCTTGGTGCTTCTATGATATTTCAACAGGATCTTGCCTGACACAGGTTACCTCCCTCACACACATGCACACATATTTTTACTACATTTGAGTATGCATATCATTGTGCATGATTATTTTTATCAGGTTGGCGAGGCTTCAGGACAAGAGGGATATACATCTGCGTCTTTCCATCCAGATGGTCTTATCCTTGGAACAGGAACTACTGATGCTGTTGTTAAAATTTGGGACGTGAAGGCTCAGGTGTGATTTGGTACTGTGGTATCACTTTATTCAAGTTAGTTTTTAGGTGATCATGCTCTTAAAACATGTCTGATAATGACATTTCTATATGTAGTCAAATGTCGCAAAGTTTGAGGGTCATGTCGGACCAGTCACTGCTATGTCTTTCTCTGAAAATGGTTACTTCCTAGCGGTACGTAATTTAGATAAAAGCTACGTGCACAATGACAAATTTATTTAGTTTCTAATATTTCCATCACTTTACAGACTGCTGCTCATGATGGTGTTAAGCTTTGGGATCTTCGTAAATTAAGAAATTTTAGGACTTTCTCTCCCTATGATTTAGACACGCCAACCAATACTGGTAAGTAACTTGGCCATGAACAGTTAGAATGGTGCACATGCTTGCATTTGCATAGCTATAATTATAGCTATCGCGAGAGGGTCATTCGATGTATGAAATGCAATATCAACTTGTTGCCTTGATACTGTATTCTTTTGTTTGGATCTGCTTCCTGTAGAATTTATTTGTTATCTTGTTAACTGGATTTTTTTTTTGGTTCTTAAGATCGAGTTTAATGATATGATGTATGCTTTTTTTTCCTTGCAGTGGAATTTGATTTTAGTGGAAACTATCTTGCCATTGGTGGTTCAGATATAAGGTATGTTCTAGTAACTTGCAATTACTGGTATTTGAGGGTTGAATTTCCTGGCAATGTTGTCGGGGATTCCCATGTCTAATCTAGACAGGGTATATAGACCTCCACTTTGCATGCTGGTTACTTGATCGCCTTGTAATCACTTCTCTGAGCATTTTTAGATGATTACTGCACTGCATTTGTTTCAACTCTCCCATTTCAAGTTATTTGTTTAAAAAACAGCGTTACTTCAAATTTGTTATTTTTGGTGTGTTTTACGTAGTTTGGTTTTGCTTATTCCATGTAGATTAACAAATTAACCTGCATTATTGGTTGGTTTCTGTCTGGCAGTTGTAAACTTGATAGACAATGCAAACCATTTTCTTGTATCTGCATCCTACTCCCTCTGTTCCAATTTATAGCCGTGTTGGCTTTTCTAGATACACAAGTTTTATTATGTATCTAGACATATTGTATATCTAGGTGCATAGACCTATAATTTGAGACAGAGGGTGGTAATATTTATGTTGCATAGAAACATGAACTCCTTGGTCGATATATAAGAGAACAAATCTTCCATTGATGTATTCAATATTATACTACCTCCGTTCTCGAATATTTGTCGCATGCTAATTTATTTTTGAACTAAAACGCGGTAAATAAAAAAGAACGGAGAGAGTATATACCTAGCATAAAGCTTCTGCGTCACAGAAGAATGATCCTGTTATGTATGGCCAAGCCTATGTTAGGCGCAATAGGGCCAAGGCTGCCCAGGTGGGGCCCAAGGCCCAATAGCTAATAGATAAGCTCTATCTAGTTAGTTATACTTATCCAAAGTTAGTAGATAAAGATCAGCTCTATCTAGATAGTTATACTTATCCAAAGTTAGTAGATAGACTTGAGATAGCTCTATATATAGATCTGTAAACTCTGGAATAAAGACAAGCAGAATTCCAATCTATTCTGGCTTCCCAGAGGGAGCCAGAGTCTCCTGTGATCTTCTCCCTGCGCGCAACCCAGCCAGGATCACGACGGCGCCCCAGCGCCGCCACCCTGGTCCCACCAAATCCCCTCCCTACAATCTGCGCAATCTGCCCGGTAGAATCCGTAGTTCTACCAATCTGGTATCAGAGGACTCGACGATCATGAGTTCCTCCAAGTCGCCGTCACCGGGACAGCAGCCGCCGCCGGCCTCAAGCCCGCCCGCAGCGCCAATCGTCTCCCTGGCCGCGGTCCCTGCGTCGTCGGAGGCCATGGCGCTTGGCCCTCCCGGCGCGGCCATCAACCAGCAGGCCGCCCCCGCGCTCACACCGGCCCAGATCGCGGCGTCCTTGGCGGATCTCAGCCACGCCGTGCGCGATATGCAGATCACCATGAACGCCATGCTGACAGGCCACCTCCCTTTCCCCAATCCACAAGCCACCCATCCACCCCAGCCGCCGCACCCATCCCTGACAGCGCAGCCACCGCCGGCCGCACTGCCCCCACCCACGCAGCCACCTGCGCCACTCCCTCCACTCGCCCGGCAACCAATTTCTTACCAGTACGGCATGCCGATCGACCCCGGGCCTTCATCCACCGCATCACCGACCACAGCCCCCATCCATATGATCTGCTTCCCACCATCCCCATCCCCCATCCCATCTTGGGCGCAGGGCGCGCCTACGGTTTCACCACCAGTGTACTCTGAGGCACTCCCGCGACCGGCGCTCACGACTTCCTTACCCAGCAGCACCGTCGGTGGGCCTCCCGGGATGCTGTTAGGAGGCGGCGACGGCCCCCTGTTCCTGGGTCGGGGGCCCTTGCGCCCCCACGTACCCGCAGCGACAGCAGCGTGGTCACCGTACCACGGGCTGCCTCAGGACGACGACGTGGAGACCGCAGCCTACGGGGGCGCTGAGGCGCGCGCGCCTCCACGCTACTACAAACTGGATTTCGCCACATACGATGGCTCCGAGGATCCGCTGAACTGGCTAAATCATTGTGAGCAGTTCTTCCGGGGGCAGCGCACGCCAGCCTCGGATCGCACGTGGCTGGCCTCGTACCATCTTAAGGGGCCGGCACAGACGTGGTACTATGCCCTGGAACAGGACGAGGGCATGCCGTCTTGGGATCGCTTCGCCGAGCTGTGTCGCCTTCGCTTCGGTCCAGCAGTGCGCGGTTCTCGCCTTGCGGAACTGGGACGCCTCCCCTTCCTGTCCACGGTCCAGGAGTACTCGGACCGCTTCCAGGCGTTGTTGTGTCGAGCTCGGGACGTCTCCCCCATGCAGAAGACGGAGCTATTCGTGGGCGGCCTTCCCGAGTACTTGCGGGTGGACGTTGAGCTGCGCGAACCGCAGGATCTACAAACTGCCATGTACCTGGCACGGGCGTTCGAACGGCGCGCGGCGGCCTAGCCCCCATTCCAGCAGCGCGGGTCGCGACCACCGCAACGGGCGCAGGGTTCGGGTCGTGTGACACCAGCACCGCCCGGGGCTCTACCGACCGGTACGACGACGCCAGGCGATAGTACGACTCCGACACGCCCGTTTCGCCGATTGTCCCCGGGCGAGCAGCAGGAGCGGCGCCGGCAGGGGCTCTGCTTCAACTGCGATGAACCCTACGTTCGGGGACACGTCTGCCAGCGGCTGTTCTACTTGGAGGTCGACGACTTCCTCGACGAGGCGTCCGGTGAGGGTGGGGTCGACCCCCTTGAGGAGCCGGCCGCCCCAGACGTCACGGGAGCCAACGCGTTGGTGGTCTCGTTACACGCGCTGGCGGGCATCCGGACGGAGAAGACGCTGTTGCTACCAGTCACCATCAACGGCGAGCGACTACTCGCGCTCATGGACACAGGGTCAACCCACAACTTCCTCAACGCTGACACGATGAGCCGCCTCGGATTAGCTATGGCGGGTGGCGAGCACCTTCGGGTCACGGTGGCCAACGGTGACCGCCTACCCTGCGCCGGCATCGCCCGCGACGTCCCCGTCATCATCAACGATGAGTCCTTCTCCATCACGTGCGTCGGGATGCGCCTGGGCTGCTTCGACTTCATCCTCGGCGTGGACTTCCTGGAGACGCTGGGCACCATCCAGTGGAACTTCCGAGCACTGACCCTGTCGTTCCAGCGCCAGGGCCGGCGCATCCACTGGCAGGGTGTGCGGGCCACGCAACAGCCTGCCCCGCAGCAGCTGGCTGTGGCAGTCGTCGACACTGCCCAACAGCCCCTCATGGACGTCCTTCTGCAGCAACATGGCGCTATCTTCGACGAGCCCACGGGACTGCCCCCGGCCCGCCCCTACGACCATCGCATCCACCTGCTGCCCGGTACAGCTCCGGTGGCCGTACGACCGTACCGGTACGCACAGCTGCAGAAGGACGAGCTGGAGCGACAGTGTGAGGCCATGCTCACACAAGGCATCATACGACCCAGCACGTCGCCGTTCTCCGCTCCGGTGCTCTTGGTTCGCAAGGCGGACCGCTCGTGGCGTTTCTGCATCGACTACCGCGCCCTCAACGCCAAGACGTCCAAGGACAAGTTCCCGATCCCGGTGGTGGACGAGCTCCTCGACGAGCTCCATGGAGCCCGTTTCTTCTCCAAGCTGGACCTACGCTCAGGCTACCACCAGGTGCGGATGCACACCGATGACATCGCCAAGACGGCGTTCCGCACCCATCATGGCCACTATGAGTTCCTGGTCATGCCGTTCGGCCTCTCGAACGCGCCTGCTACTTTCCAGTCCCTGATGAACGACGTACTCCGCCCATATCTTCGGAAGTTTGTGCTTGTCTTCTTCGACGATATCCTGATCTACAGTGCATCATGGGCGGAGCACCTCCAGCATGTGGGCATCGTCCTCGCGACATTGCAGGCACACCACCTCCACCTGAAGCGCTCCAAGTGTTCCTTCGGCGCCACATCAGTGGCCTATCTGGGCCATGTCATCTCCGAGGGCGGGGTCGCCATGGACGCCGACAAGGTCGCGGCAGTGGCCTCCTGGCCGCCCCCGCGGTCTGCACGAGGCCTCCGGGGCTTCTTGGGACTAGCAGGGTACTACCGGAAGTTCATCAAAGACTTCGGCCTCATCGCAGCCCCGCTGACACGTCTCTTGCGACGAGACGCGTTTGCCTGGGACGATGACGCGACAACAGCCTTCCACGCCCTAAAGCACGCCCTAACGACGGGTCCAGTGCTCCAGATGCCGGACTTCGCCAAGCTCTTCGTCGTCGACTGTGACGCGTCAGGTGCAGGGTTCGGTGCTGTCCTTCATCAGGGCGCGGGACCTCTCGCCTACTTCAGCAAGCCATTTGCAGCCCGCCACCTTAAGTTGGCGGCCTACGAGAGGGAGCTCATCGGCCTCGTGCAGGCCGTCCGTCACTGGCGCCCATACTTGTGGGGGCGCCACTTTTCTGTTCGGACTGACCACTACAGTCTCAAATTCTTGCTGGATCAGCGCTTGTCCACAGTTCCTTAGCATCAGTGGACCAGCAAGTTGTTCGGTTTCGATTTCTCGGTGGAATACAGGCCGGGGCGCCTGAACACCGTGGCCGACGCCCTGTCCCGCCGCGACTCGGAGGCTGCCGTGGACACGGCTATGGCAACACTGGCCATCTCGGGCCCGACATTCTCCCTGTTAGACGACATCAGGCGGGCGCTGGCAGCTGCACCTGACGGGCAGCACCTCCTCCAGCAGCTGCAGGACGGCGTATTGGCTGCGCCATGGCGCCTCGTCGACGGGCTGCTCCTGCACGACACACGCATCTTCGTGCCGAACTACAACGACCTGCGCCACCAGGTGCTGACACTGGCGCACTCGGCAGGTCATGAGGGCATCCAGAAAACCCTCCATCGACTACGGGCAGACTTCTACATGCCACATGATCGCGCGCTCGTCCAGGACTGGGTGCGCACCTGCACCACGTGCCAGCAAAACAAGACACTGGCGCAGCAGCCGGGCGGCCTCCTGCAACCCCTTGAGGTGCCGTCCCAGGTGTGGGTCGACATCTCCATGGACTTCGAG
Source organism: Zea luxurians (assembly GCA_029449295.1). NCBI lineage: Eukaryota > Viridiplantae > Streptophyta > Magnoliopsida > Poales > Poaceae > Zea > Zea luxurians. The sequence goes on along the minus strand of JAOPSE010000015.1, from coordinate 98,665,308 downwards.
GGGCTGCCCAAGGTGGCAGGCAAGTCCGTCATCCTCACGGTGGTGGATCGTTTCTCCAAATACGCCCACTTCATCGCCCTCGGCCACCCCTACACCGCGTCGTCCGTAGCACGGGCATTCTTCGACGGCATCGTACGACTGCACGGGTTCCCGTTGTCTATTGTCAGTGATCGGGACCCCGTCTTCACCGGGCACGTGTGGCGCGACCTCTTCAGGATGGCGGGGGTGACACTAAAGATGAGCACCGCCTTCCACCCACAGACGGATGGACAATCGGAGGTGGTCAACAAAATTATTGCGATGTATCTTCGGTGTGTCACCGGCGATCGACCGCGGGCATGGGTGGATTGGCTGTCCTGGGCGGAGTATTGCTATAATACCTCCTACCACACAGCATTGCGTGCCACTCCCTTCGAGGTGGTCTATGGCAGATCCCCACCGTCCATGCTACCTTACACGCCAGGGACGGCACGTACTGAGGCCGCAGACGACATGCTACGCTCCAGAGATGAGATGCTGGCCGAGGTGTGCCAGCGCCTTTTGCAGGCCCAGCAGCTCGCCAAGAAGTATTACGATGCCGGGCATCGGGAGGTCCAGTTCCAGGTGGGCGACTGGGTGTGGCTACGCCTGCTACACCGCACCTTTCAGTCCCTCCATCCGCGCGCGAAGGGAAAGCTGGGACCTCGCTACGCAGACCCTTTCCGTGTCCAGGAAAGGATTGGGTCGGTAGCCTACCGCCTGCAGTTGCCAGATGGTGCTCGCATCCATGATGTCTTCCACGTCAGCCTGCTGAAGCCGCGTCGTGGGGATCCTCCTGCAACTCCGGGGACGCTTGACCCAGTGATGGATGGTCGGCTGCTTCCTGTGCCGGCCAAGGTGCTTCGCGCTCAACTTAGGCGGGGCGTGTGGCAGGTTCTCGTACAGTGGCGTGGACTGGCTGAAGATGACGCCACATGGGAAAAGCTTGAAGAGTTCCGTGCTGCTTACCCCAACTTACAGCTCGAGGACGAGCTGTTTGAGAAGGCGGGGAGAGATGTTATGTATGGCCAAGCCTATGTTAGGCGCAATAGGGCCAAGGCTGCCCAGGTGGGGCCCAAGGCCCAATAGCTAATAGATAAGCTCTATCTAGTTAGTTATACTTATCCAAAGTTAGTAGATAAAGATCAGCTCTATCTAGATAGTTATACTTATCCAAAGTTAGTAGATAGACTTGAGATAGCTCTATATATAGATCTGTAAACTCTGGAATAAAGACAAGCAGAATTCCAATCTATTCTGGCTTCGCAGAGGGAGCCAGAGTCTCCTGTGATCTTCTCCCTGCGCGCAACCCAGCCAGGATCACGACGGCGCCCCAGCGCCGCCACCCTGGTCCCACCAAATCCCCTCCCTACAATCTGCGCAATCTGCCCGGTAGAATCCGTAGTTCTACCAGATCCCTTTTAATAGCGATGGTCACATTATATATTGTAAATCTGAAAGACTCCTGATTCTGTCTCTAGGGTCTACCAAGTAGCTAATGTTAAGGCCGAATGGAATCTTATCAAGACATTACCCGATTTATCAGGAACAGGTGTGTCCCTCTTTTTACCATAGTCTCTTGGTGCAATCTCTTCTTAGTTCTTGGAGCGCACATTGACTTGGTGTTGTGACATTTGTCCTTCCACAGGGAAAGTAACTTCCGTAAAATTCGGAGTAGACGCGAAATACATAGCCATAGGTTCTATGGACCGCAATCTACGGATATTTGGTCTCCCTGGAGATGACCAAATGGAGGAATCAAACACAGCGGCCGAGTGATGGGAATTCATGGTACCTAATTTGTTTCTTCTGCTATCATCCTCATTATACTGTGGGGATGGATAGACTGATTGCACATGGATACATCACCGTCACAAGAGGGAAGGGTCCTGGCGGCGGGGATTACTGGTCTGAGCTTCGGTCGGTGTAAAACAAGCTGTGATATTGTTGTACTGTAGGCCTTACTAATTCTTCTGATGAGGATACAATTTGTTTTGTTGACTACGATGCTAAACAGCTAAAGTTCTCTGCGCAGATTCCAGTGATTCAAAACGAACTATAAGATGTGCCCATGCGAGTGTGTCCAGCGTGATCTGTGAAGACTGGTGTTTTGTACAATTGTTTCTAAGTTTCTTAGGTTGTGCGTGTTTAGGATCAGTTACAGGTTAAGCCGCTGTCTTTCATTTGTGTATCTGGCCACTATCGAGACAAGATACATGGCGTGCCCCTAGAAGTCAAAAGTCTGAACAGTTACTCAGAATCAGCTGAAATACCATCTAACTATCTTGGGCTTATAAAAGGTCGAAGCATCTCTGTTAATAGTCTATTAACTAAGGTGGTCAACTCTGTCACTATCTCGGTTAATCAACTTATGGAGGCAGTAGTCATAAGGTGTTCGCCTCTATTATTAATCTATTATTAATGTACTATTAAAGGAAAGGAAGCAGTTGTCTTATATCGATCGTCTCTGTTAACCTTTAATCAATGCGCCCGGTTAGCTATGGGACCTATCAGTGTCAATGGAGGATAGCATCAAAACCACTACCTCATAGAAAAAAAAATACTAAGCTAAAGGTCTTCACAGAATATATGAAAAGCTTTTAGAGGGTGGGGAGGCTGGTGGGTCGCGGGAGAGTATGGATGGCAATAGGTATATGCATGTCGGGTAATAGCATTCTATATTCATACAATCACAAAAAATTATAACTGTTGGGTTATCCATATACGCTCACGGATATAAAATCATATCCGTACCATGCGTGTAATTTTACCCACTAAGGTCTTAACTTTTAGTATTTCGATCACCCAAAATGTCAAACAAATACACAAAAATAAGTTCAACATGAAATATAACAAACCGTATGATTGCATAACTTGATAGTTAAATAAACAATAGCCGAAGAAGGGTTCTATTTTAACTAAGATGTAATTTATTAGATAATAATAGCGGTATGATACATGTATATTTTACCCACGTGTATGCAGGTATGGGTAGTACCCACCCGTACTCGTACCCATCAATCCAACGAGTAGAGGTTGTTGTCCATTAACGTACCCGCGGGTATAGAAATAATCTCATACCCGCCTACATATCGGGTAAAAACTGTCGGATATTCGGGTTTCGGGTAACCATTGCCATCTCTACGGGAGAGGATGAGGGATTCCAAATAATATTCTATTGTCTTTGAATGAGTAAGGGAGAAGGGTGTATCCAACGATGTAAACTGTTAGTTTGGATGGTGTGTTAATGGGTGTGTGGTGATTTATTTGGTGGATTGAGTGGATATTATTAGTGTGTGCTGATTTAGATGGGTGCATTTTGCAAAGTTTAAATGAGTGAATTATCTAGCGTTATAGATAAAACAAGAAAAAGTTTTAATATAATAAAAACAAAATTTAAAGTGCAAGATGTGTTGCAAATTCGGCCATAAAGTTTGTTGGGGTCCATAATAATAAACAATAATTCTTTAATGAGGTGCTAAAGTTTTTTAGGGTTACACGACCTTGATAACATAGGCTAAATTCGACCATAGCAAGACACTTATCTTAACTATAGACGATATAACACTAGTTCGGTCGATCTACCATTTGACAAATCTAAAATGGTATTTGATCATGAAAGATATTTTCTAAAGTAGCAACTCTAAACTATCATCAACTTTAGCAATGCTTTCTTTTTTGAACCCGTTGCCAGTTTCCGATGGCCATCCGAAGTAGTGTTTGCCTATGTAGTCATGAAGCACGAACAAGTATGAAGTGAAAGCGAATACGAACCGTTACACATTGAAAGCAGTGCAAACTAACATGCTGATTTTTTTATGTGATTTTTTCTTTCCCTTACAAATCTTATCTCTCTAAGAAATTTTAACGTGCCAAGCACGGTGGACGCCAATGTTGTTCTTCGACCAAGATAAGAGTGAAAAACAATTAAAAGGATGCGAATGAATCAAGGACGCCAATGTTTTTTATTTCTTTTGGTGAAATGTATATTTACAAATGAGATGGTCTATAAATAATCCTTACTCATTATTTTATAAGCCTCTTGACTATTAATTATATTCTGAACATTATAATTTAAGTTTCTAACGTGCAGTACATCCTCAAGACAGAACTCAAAACATCTAACATACATTAAATTATGTGATGGTCTGTCAAAAGACGTTAGAAATAAAAAAAATAATTGAATAATAAAAAGAAAAAGAAAAAAGAGGATAGTGTGGACTTTTATTCTGTGGCCCATCTAAAAGCCCATTAATTCAGCGCAAATCAGTTCCACCGGACACTACCCTAACCTTTTCACTGCTCCAGCGAAGGCACTAGCCGCCGCCGTTTCCATCTCCCCGGCGCTCCATCGCTGGGCACGCAGGCGACGGCGACGGCGCTCAGGCTCGTGCTCTCAGGGACGGCGTCAGCTGCTTCCTTTCTCGCCTCTTGCCAGTCGCCTCGCGCCCTCGCCTTTGGTCCTCCGCACGGCTGGTGAGCTCTGCGTGCGTGCCTCTCTCTCTCCTCCCTTCTCCGGTGGATCGTCAACGGTGCCCGGCCCCGGCGGCTGCGCCGTGCGCGGCCTGAGGGCAGCGGGAGCTAGCAGCCGCTGCTTAGTGCCGCTTTTTGGAACCCTGCTATTTGTTCAGACAGTTGTTATATATATCTGAAGAATAACATCTTTCCTTGAAAGTTAGAATAATATTTCTGTTTGAAGGTTTTTACGAGTGGTTTACTGATTGCTCTTTGCGCTTGCCATGCGGTATTTCTGTATTAGGTTCACTGTAGCCAATGTTTTTTTTAAAAAAAAATTCTATTAGATGGCTAGTTGAACTTGTTGTTTTGAACTCTGATTTAGATAATTTGCAAGTACTGTTATTTTCTGACATCTGAGTTAAACTCAACTGGATCAAATTGTAAATGGGAATACAGGGCAGACAGCTTCAGGAAATTTTTCATGCTAAACTTGTTTCTTTCTGTTACTCTGGACACCAATCGAAGGACAGACCTTAAAGGCACTTAGTGGGATGTCATTTTCAGCTACTGCTTTATTGGTTAGTGTTGCACGGTTTGATGGAAGCTCTTGTTATAATGCAGACATACATAGACTGATGGCAACACTGAAAGATGCAGCAGCAAGGAAGTCTATACTGGCAACAATCCGTCTTGTTGTCCCAGCCGGTGCAGCCCGTCCTGCACCTCCAGTTGGTCCAGCACTTGGTTTCTATCGGCTTAATTTGATGGCCTTTTGCAAGGACTTCAATGCTAGGACCCAAAAATACAAGGCAGAAACTCCAATGCAAGTCACCCTAACTGCCTACAAGGATAGCACCTTCGAGTTCGTGGTCAAGTCGCCCTCGGTATCATGGTTCCTCAAGAAGGCAGCAGGAATCGAAACCGCCAGCACTCGCCCAAGCCACGTGAACGTATCGTCCCTCACCCTCCGCCACGTATACGAGATTGCAAAGTTGAAGCAGGCTGACCCCTTCTGCAAGCACATCTCTCTTGAGGCGCTGTGCAAGTCCATCATTGGCACAGCCAACTCTATGGGTATTGCGATTGTCAAGGATCTATGAACAGCAATGCCAGCCTTTTAGTCATGAAGAAATCTGTGACATTTTGTATGTGACATTTGTATGTTCCTAGTTTGTAGTTGGTGCTGGAGAGGATACAACTCTTCTGTCTCACAGAGCTTCCTGCCACTGCTATGTCAGGAGTATGAAACTCTGCAATTCCTGGAAGAGCCTTCAGCTCAGCCTTTTTCTCTTCCTTTGTTCATTTTGTGACTTAACTGATACTATGTGGTTTTACATTGGTGCTTTAAATAATAAATTGTACTTTTAATTTCTTCTACTTCGACATGGATATGTTATACTGCAAATGGTGAGAAAAAAATAATGATTGATGAGTTCATTATGATTTTGCGTGGAGGCCTGGAATGCAGTATTTGTTGATAAGGAGCAGGTTGACCCAAATGTCATGGTTAAACGTATATGTAGCTCGTGTTGCGTTTGCGCTATGCTTCCTCGGTAGACAAATGCAACTGAGAATCTAGCTCAATTGTAATTAGGTTTTAACCAAGTTTTTAGTAACTACCATCAGTATTTTGTCTTCAAATAAATTTATTATAAAAAAATATTCTATAACCAATCTAATAGTTATAATTTTGTATTATAAATATTTATATTTTTCTATATATAAATTTAGTCAAAATATTTTTTTATATAAATAGTCAAAGTTCAGACTAAAAAACGATAGTTGCAATTTTTTTTTGTGGGTGGATAGAGTATATTTTTATGTACTTGTACATGAAACATTGAATGGAAAAGCAGACACGGAATGAATTATTGTCCGGAAGAAAAAGGGAAATAGGTAACGGAAACACGCCTGACAACGCAGTTGCCACTTGCCAGTTTGACACTTTGTTCATGACAAGAATTTCCTTAAAGCAAGACCTTGCTGCTTCGCTAAATAGTTATGAGGCACATCATCCGCACATGTAATCAATCCAGTTCAACAACTTGAGCAAATCCTGAACTTCTGGCAAAACGAGGACACTGAAAATTTGTGGTGCTCACTGATGTTCAGCATAACATATCAAACCCGGTTGTGGATTGGTGCAAATGCAGAACACCCATATCAGCTAGAGGTGCAAACTTACATATACAACTAACTCAAGTGCAGCTACGAGAACCATAAAAAAGGAAATTGTTGTTACACTCAGTATGCTAAAAGCATAAAACTAACTGTTGGGTCCTATGATCTCTGTTGGGAACTGAACTGTAATAGAAAAATGAAGAATTTTTAGGTGCTGGTCTCTTCAAGAACAAGATATTGTAGTGCTATTGAGTATTTAGCTTTTCTTGCTTTCTTTGACCCAGTTTCTGAACTGCCAAGGTTCTGAAGTATGTAGGATCCATTGCCGTCACCTACGAAAAGGCAATAAATTATATTGTATAAACATGTTAACTCAAGCCATATCAAACCTGCATTCAGTCATAGACAAAATAATTGGAGGTACCTCTATTAAATATAAGAAAATGCCACTTGTATTTTCGACAACAAAACTTGCAATTTTATGAAGACTGTTTGACAGGTTGTTTTGACGAGGTGTATTTTAGGTTGAATACATAATACTATCTCCCAACGTGCCTTTTGTGCGAGTGCAAAATGTTCTACCATATCAAGGATTGCAATTTTTTAGGTGACTCGTGGGAACACCAAAGGAATTGCAAATAACCCAAACTTCTCATAGCAGATCAACCCACTTAAATGCAAATAGGGATAAAAAATGTGGTCAATATCACGAAGTATAATGAAAGACCATCTAAACCCTATACAAATGGATGTTTTCACAAATCGAGAATTGGTCGCAGAAGGGTCAAAATGTCAAATTGTATCCGAGGAAAAAGAGGATACAAAAAAAGTAATAAGCGAAACACAAAGACCAATCAATTGTATCGGTCTTATTGAAGAATTTGGAATGAAAAGAGGAGTAATGCTTCCTAGCACGGGAGAGATAATAGGACCATTTAGATCGAAATAGCATTCACTAAAATGTTCTAACATAGAGTAGAATTGAACATTGAAAAGTTTAGTTGACATCAGTCAATCAAAAGATGGGCCGCCAAATTACTAAACAATAGGGGTCTTTCTGTGCAAGTCAGTTGTGAGTAGGTGGGTTAGGACACCCCTTGCCAAATTAAATATTATACTGAACTTTATCTGGGAATCTTTCTAAAAAATGCATCTGTCAAAACACAATTTGTCGATTTCAATTTAAGGTACACCTTATCTTTTTCTCATCTTTTTCGGGTAGCTTTGTTATGCCTATTCAGCTAGGTGGGGCATTGGTCATAAGAACTGAATAAAGAGGAGTAATGTGTAAAGCATTTACCTCGGATTGTGTATATGGAATTTATCCATCTCTGGTAAATGAACAACAATCTTGGAGTATCACCTTGATGTACATCAGAAAGTAATAGATTGCAATAACCAAGAGTTCCAAGCTTTGCACTATGAAAGAGATTTAGATGGTTACTTCAAACAACATTCTCGTACAGGGACATTTCAAGATTTAGCATTACTGTGTCGCTTACTTTGCATGCCCAATAGCATTGTGGCACAAAGCTAGTACACGCACCATTGCTAGATCTCGAGCCCTAGCAATTCCATATCTTTGTTGGCAGCTCCTATGACAATTTCAGCAAGGTCAGAGCTACCTGTATATACAAAAAAAAAGCATAATAACTGCAAGTCTAGAATTTAATTTTACAGTGATGTGCTGGTGTTCACTTTTTTGTATAGTAGAAAGTGGAACCAAACCAAAGTGCCTGTTAAGAGACAATATGAAAATGAAGTAGTAGTGCTTTAAGGAAATGCTTAAGTAAACAACTGATGGCAATATCCTAAATGAAATATGCTGAGCCCTGAGACAATATTTAACTCAAGTAATCTGTGCAAATGACCGATTATATAGCATTAACAACTCATGGCAGAGTACAGATCAAAATCTCTATTTTCAGCTATCTCAAATCCATCATCTGAATTTAGCCAGAAGAAGGGCGCATTTGAAGGTTGCTCCCATTAGGGTGTTTATTTAAGTAACAAATGCTGAACCTGATTTGCATGCTATGGCATGAAGTCAAAATCATTAACATCACAAGACAGAATGGAAATAACACCTGTCGGAAAAGAAATCTGCAAAATCGTCAACAATGACTGCAGCAGGGAAGTCGTCAAGAAGGTGAAATGCAGCAAAGTACTTTCTGATTTCATCACCGTCTTCAATATATCTAGGAGCAATAACACATAATTTAGGCATAAACTAGCCATCGCTTCATGAAATGACTACCATTTTAACAAAAGTTTACACAATAAACGAGCAGGTGGATAGCCAAGCAACACAATACGTTGAAACAGACAACATTGCACATTCTTTATACCATGCAGAATTTAAAATCATGGGATCGCCAAAACAAATAGGGTATGCAGAGCAAGAAACACATCCACGAGTCAGAAGACCTCTTACTTGATTTGTATCCTCTGAAGTAAGCTCATCGATGGATCGACGCCCTAAAATCAAAGTAGGTGCAGATTCAGAAATGAGGAACAACCATTCAGCATGTGCAAACTTTTGCAGCTTGCTCCTCTTCCACTTGAACAACGCTGCCAAGCAAACGAAGGCTCCTCACCTGGGACAGGAAAGGAGGGTTGCTCTCCAGCCTCCCCTTGCTGCAGATGAACACGACGCCGCGGCCACTCTCCGCCGCGCGGTTCACCGCGAACTGGAAGAGGAGCGAGGTCTTCCCGCTGACCTTGGACCAAAACAAGGGCACTGCATGATCCGAGCGGTAATAAGGTAGCTCCGGTTCGATTCCGGCTCAGCGCGTGCCAAACGGGCTAGTTTGAGAAGGGCAAGGGTGAGCAATGAGGCGCGTACCAACACGGAGGGCCCGAGATTAGGGTGATGCCGGTGTCTGTGTCGCACCGCGGGGCGTTTGAAGGGTTGGAGAAGAACCTCTCCATCCTCGCTGGGAATCAACCGACGCGATGCGGAGGGAACCGGCGCCCGGCGGTCGCGATGCTGGCGAGATGCTCGACGAAATGACAGCAGGGGTGACGGGCTGCCAACGAGTTGACCTCGACCTCGAGCGAGCCAAGCTGCCCAGCTCGTGTAGTCGCGTTCGACGCCAGCTCCAGCTGAGCAAGAGCGATTTCACAGTTCACACTCTGTTCCATCAACGGACGTTAGCGTGTTTGCTTAGGGTCTTTGGTTGCCCGGCTACTATCTATACGACTATACAACAGAGTTTGTTTGTTTGTTTACCTAAAATATAAATCCTATTTAGAACCTGGTAGTGCAGAAAGGGATGCTACCTTCCTACGCCTTATTCAGTTATTTCAATTTCATATGGATCGAAGTGTATTAAAATTAATCTAGATAAATTTTGATTTGTTATAAATTTAAACCGAAGTCAATTCACATGGATTAGCGTTAAAGTGAACAAGCCCGAGATTTGAATGTTTGAAGCTGATCAGGCTACACCAATCCAAAATCTTTCGTGCATAGAAATCAAAATACATTTTTAACTAGACTTTTTTGCTAAATCTCTCACTTAAAATATCTTATCATCAAGCCAATTTTCTATTATATCATTGACACATTTACGAACCAAACTAGATCGGACTTATCATATAAAATTTGAAATATGAGTAGACAGTGAACAGACGACCAAATAGACTAACAGCTTATTTGGTTGTTTGTCTAGTTTTAATTTGCTAGATTTTCAGACTAGGCTATGCGCATAGCCATGCTAGTGTAATGCAGGACGGATCTGTTTAGTTTTAAAGGTCAGGCCACCTGTGTTAGATTAGAATATGTTTGATTGTGTTGTTTTTAATCTAGTCTATTATGTATTTCAAAATTTATATAGCAAGACTAGTGTAGTTTGGGCACGTAAAAGTGTCAGCAGCATAAATATGAAAGTGTCTTGATGATAAGATATTTTAATTGAGAGATTTAGAAAAAAAAAGCTAGTTGAAAAGGTATTTCATTTTTGATACGCACAAGATTCTACATTGGTGTAATCTGGTCTGCTAGAAACACTCAAATCTGACGTACTAAGGGTTTATTTGGTTCGGCTATAGATTCCTGAAAAATTGATTCTAGCTGTCAGCTAGAACAAATCTGCTGCAAGATGACGATTACGAAAAACAAAAAAATGTTAGGTTATAACAAGTGTTAACTATAGATTCTGTAAAGGTATGATAGCTTGGTAATATATATGACATGATCTGAAAAATCTGGAGTAGCAGATGACATGAATCTGGAAAATCCGAGGTAGAATGTGATTTTGAATTGAACTATAAGAGTCTATAGATTTTCAGAAAATCTATTCTGCTGGTGTACCCGTTTTGTTGGAATTCTAGTTTTTTGGCAGCGAATTTGATTTAGAAAGCTGAGCCAAACACATCCTAACTTATCGAGGCTAGCACCCTTTTCTACACTATTGGGGTCAAAGTTTAGGTTTTAGGTAACCAAACAAACTCTATAATGCGTTAGGATGGTAGCCAACAACCGAATCGCCCCTAACATTACAATCTGACCATCAAAACCAAATAGACTCGCCCTACTTTTGTACATACCAAAAGAGTTGATTTGGTGACCAGGGATCAGGGGATTGAAAGAGATTGAGGCCTCCTTTGGCAGCCTCGCCAGAGGAACCCTAGGGGAGCCAGCACCAGGGAGGAAAATCCTTGCCATGCAAATTCCCTGGGTGGACACCGCCCCACGGTGCTGTCGTGCCCTACTGCTGTTTGGAGCTATGGGGGTGCCATGCGCCTGCCCGCTTCAACTACCATGGAAGTAGCTGGTCCTACCATGGAGCTAGTGGGGTGTTCGTGGCTGACCACCAGCTACCAGCCAGAACAGTGAGCCTGATGCCATGCTGCTCCCTTCAATTGAGCCAGTCGTCTGCTTCGATACATATACAACAAGTATAAATACAAAGTACTATGGATCAGCTGCTGCCATGTAGCCGCTGCCAAGGATCATCTGCCATCAGTTGTTAGAAGTGTGATCATCATCAAATCCCAAGTAAAATAGAAAATTTAAAAATCAGCAAAATCAAACAGTTCTAGTAAAACAAAGCCCTCAAAATATGCACACAAACAACTTTCTACCATGGATTTGCTTGGTTTTTTTATTCATGCCACTAAAATAAACAATTTTTCGATCACAGAAATAGCTCTTAAGAAATGAGAGACAAACTCAACATATGTTTGACAAACTCATAACCAAAAAATAGTACTTGGCACACCCAAAATGTTAACACAACAATGACTTTGCTCATCGTGAATTTCCTTCGACCAACTTGTGTTTAGTGCTGAAGAGTTTCATCCCTTGTCTCCCTGCAACAACAGTAGAAATATGAAATTGTTCTATGTGTAAACCAGATCATGCAAATAGGACATGAAAAAGATAATATGAAAGTGAAACTGCGCCGAAGAGCAAAATTGAGCAGACTGGGGAGATAGCAGCCACAAATTTCAATCTACCAAATCATATTCTAGAACTCTAATGAGTTGTAAGCCATAATTCAACTTATCTTAAGTAAACTACTCTCCACCAGCTAGACATTTCCATGAAGAAAACATGTTATCATTCTTTTGTGCCAGAGATAGCTTAACAAAATGTATTGGAGATGCATTCATGATAGTATTCTCTCATCTGTTTCAACCAAAATGCATAAATATTCATTTTTCCTCTATGAAGATTCTCTCATTATCTTCAGCTCATATATTAAGTAATACGGACCTTGAACCAAGAAAGAAACTGGAAGTAACATCACAAGCATGGTTGAGCAATGAACAGTCTAAAGAATTGACACTCTGAAGAAAGAAACACGAAGGAGGGCGCACTATCTGAAGAACAATGGATAGTCTGAAGAAACACGGACAGTCTGAAGAATAATTGAGATACCAGCCGAGTCTACTAAGAACTTGTTGATGAAAATTCCTTGTGTATCGCCTGTTGATGAAAAAACTTAGACAAATGTATATATATTCAATTCCTCATCTACTAAGAACTTAATGATAAGAAACAAGAGCAGCAAAACTGTTTCAGGACATGTAAATACTAAAGAGTGACTAAAATAAAGGAAATGGACATTGCTTATGAAGCACTTGCTTATGTAAACATAAATAGCAGAACTCAAATAGCGGTAGATTTTACTAGAAACAAAACTGAAATAGCATATTTAAGCAAGTAAACAATAGAGGAAACTAAATAGCAGATTTTACTAGCAAAAAACTAAAATAGAAGATTTAAGCAAGTACAAAATGTTGTAGAAATTGAGTGCTTTATATAACTACCTGCTTGTCGATCTCGTTCCTAAGCCACAACAATCAGACACGTGGCCTCTGGCTGTTCAGAAATATTTCTCTGTTCTCCTTGCACTTAAACACACCCATTGTCGCTACCATCTCCTCTTCAGTTAACTCTTCCATCGACTCTAACACACGAACACACTTTCTAATACAATATTCTTCCTTCTTGTTACATCCCTCAGCTTGCTGATCAATCTAATTTACCACATCAAGCAACTTATCATCATGTTGCCTTTTGTAATCCAAATATTCCTCAAGAACCCCAGCAATCTGACTTTGCTTATGCTTCCTTCCATGACTCTCCGCTCGCTGTTCTGAAGATGCTGGGATGCGTTCATGTCTACCAATCTCAACAAATTTGAAGAAAATGGGTTCAAATCAGGGTTAACCCCAAGGTCGTCATCAATCCTGAAAGAGCTCATAGCTTCAGCTTCATCTTGAATATGTAATTGTTGTCGGGATGATGTATGTTGTTGAGTTGATGTAAAATTGAGATCACCGGTGGCACAACTTCCATCATAGAGTGCTAACAACTGATTATACAAAGGGAATGGCCTTGACTGAAACTTCTTGACCTTTGGATTACTCTATTCATTATAGAAAAAAGTAGATTACAATTAGATTGTAACCAAAATTAAAAGTAAATAAGAATGATTAGTCAAATGAAATAAGAATGGTTAGTAAAAAACTTACGACAATTATATTTGCCCATATTGGTGGTTCCGCAATGATCATACCCATGGCCTCATTCCATCCAACACCACTTTGCTTGCGGGCTTCCTTCAACACCTTATAGTTTGCCTTAAGTTCCTTTTCTTTTTCCTAGATTTGTGCCTTTGTAAACTTAGCCAACGGGCACTTCTCATTGAACATTTGCGTCATAGAACGCCAACCTTCTGGTGCCCAACCATTCTCACTACACCAAAATATTAAACTTCCTAGAGCCTAAACCCTAGGAAGTTAGGCCTAAACTCTAGGAAGATAGCTAAACTCTCGGAAGTTAAGCCCTCCCGTCGGAAGTTTGGCTCTCGAAAATTTTTTGCCGGAAGTTAGCTTAACTTCCTAGAGCTCTCTAGGAAGTTAGCTAACTTCCTACAGCCAGAAAAGCCTCCCGGAAGTTAGTAGATTCTCAGAAGTTAGTAGCTTCACGCCATCAGCGCCGTCAGCTGACTAACTTCCTACGACTCACTACAGGAATCCCGTTGATTCCCGTCGGCCAGATTAATTCCCGTCGGCCCGTGCAAAAGCCGATGGGGATTAATTAATAACTCCCATCGGTAGCCCTGGCCGACGGGAATTAACCATAACTCCCGTCGGCTAGTTAGTGGTCGACGGAGATTAATTATTCCCGTCAGCGGCCGATGGGAATAACCTTATCCTCGACACCTGACGCCTGTCAGCTGACAACCGATGAGAATAAGCCCTAAACCGATGGGAATTACTATTTCCCGTCGGTTTAATGCTTATTCCTATCAGTTCCTGGCCGACGGGAATTAAGTGTTTTCCTGTAGTGACTAACTTTCTACGGCTGACCGTAGCCCCTAAGAAGTTAGCTGGATAACTTCCTACGGCTGACTGTAGCCCCTAGGAAGTTAGCTAGCTAAGTTAATTTGACCAGCATTACAAATTCTGTTTATTTTTATTTTACACCACATTCCACAACATAACAAATATATCAACAGCTATATAGCACAACATATTTTCACATAACAAACATCAATTAGCCTAAAGAATGAAACATAAAATCCTCCTTTAGCATTTGCGTATTTAATTTATACATGTTCAAAGTGATGTTAGTTTCTGAAGAAGTAGATTTAATATTCGATTTAAAAGAAAAGTCTTATGTGATTTCAAAATCTTCTTAGGATCACTCAAAAGAGGAAGCTATGAGAGCTTGTTTGAAAACTTCTTCATGGTTAAAATGTCTGAAGAGGCTTGCTTCGCAGTTCGCATCACTACTTTTGCAACTGGCTGGCTTTGTGGTCACGTCACGTGCAACTCCATACAACTTATGCATATGCACAATAGATCTAACTAGTACTCCTTCCATTCCAAATTGTAAGTCAGCTTTGACTTTTCTAGATATCAAGCTTTTGTTACACATCTAGATATACATTATGTCTAGACACATAATAAAAACTATGAATTGAAAAGGCTAGAATGAACTATAATTTGGTAAAGTGGGAGTATATGGTACTTATTACATCCTACACCCTTGAATTTGCAAAATCAAGAACTTCCAACTGGCTGCTGGATACATAAATCAAGGAGTACATGCACTGCAGACTGGTCATTGTGTAAGCATGCAGCCACAAAATAATAAAAATTGTTTCATGGTAACGAATAAAGTTTAGTGAAAAACTAAAAAATGTTGTGTTGAAGACATAAGTACTGCCCCCTAGAGTTTCAGCACAAGACTTTCCAGGAATGCAGCAAATCATATTAACACTAACAACCAAATGTGCTCTTATATTCATTGATTATTTTATTCATTGCAAGGAAAATGAAGAAGCTATGTACAAACCTCGGATCGAGATATGGAACAGATATAGCTGCAAAAACAAAGCCAACAACTATGTAATATGATGGTGGCCTGCCCTTCACATGAGCCACAACAAGCCGCTTGTGAGTTGCTAACCTTATTTTATTCATGAACTTTTGAATCACGCAGAACTTTAACAAGAGCTTTCTCTCCAGTATATTTCTGAGAAACCAGATAACTGAAGCCAATGTGCTCACCATGCCTGAAAAGAACTATTGACCAACAAAAAAGATGGTAAGAAACAAATTAGCATGAGATGCTTGCCATTTCTAGTACATTTAGCACAACTTTCAACATAACTTCCATACCCAAGCTATAAATGAGTGAGACAAATACAACATCTAGAGCTAGCAACTAGAGTTAACCAGCAGAACTATACAACAGTACAAGACATAAAAGTAAGGCATGTGAAAGTCGCCTAGAGGGGGGGTGAATAGGGCGAAACTGAAATTTACAAAGTTAATCACAACTACAAGCCGGGTTAGCGTTAGAAATATAATGCGAGTTCGAGAGAGGGCGTAAAAACAAATCGCAAGCGAATAAAGAATTGAGACACAAGGATTTGTTTTACGGAGGTTCGGTTCTCTCAAACCTACTCCCCGTTGAGGTGGTCACAAAGACCGGGTCTCTTTCAACCCTTTCCCTCTCTCAAACGGTCCCTCGGACCGAGTGAGCTTCTCTTCTTAATCAACCGGGAACCAAACTTCCCCGCAAGGACCACCACACAATTGGTGTCTCTTGCCTCGGTTACAATTGAGATGATCGCAAGAAGGAATGAAAGAAAGAAGTAATCCAAGCGCAAGAGCTCAAAAGAACACAACAAATCTCTCTCACTAATCACTAAAGCCTTGTGTGGAATTGGGAGAGAATTTGATCACTTGGTGTGTCTTGTATTGAATGTCTAGCTCTTGTAAGTAGTTGGAAGGTGGAAAACTTGGATGACTTGAATGTGAGGTGGTTGGGGGGTATTTATAACCCCAACCACCAAACTAGCCGTTTGGTGAAGGCTGCTATCGACGGGCGCACCGGACAGTCCGGTGCGCCACCGGACAATGTCCGGTGCGCCAGCTACGTCACCCGGCCGTTAGGGTTCGACCGTTGGAGCTCTGACTGGTGGGGTCGCCTGGCTGTCCGGTGGTGCACCGGACAGGTACTGTAGACTGTCCGGTGCGCCGTCTCGCGCGTGCCTGACTTCTGCGCGCTCTGGCGCGCATTTAATGCCTCTGCAGGTGACCGTTGGCGTCGAAGTAGCCGTTGCTCCGCTGGCTCACCGGACAGTCCGGTGTGCATCGGACATGTCCGGTGAATTATAGCGGAGCGGATTCCCGAAGCTGGCGAGTTCAGAGTCGCTTCTCCTTGGAGCACCGGACACTGTCCGGTGTACACCGGATAGTCCGGTGAATTATAGTGGAGCGCCTCTGAGTTTTACCGAAGGTGAAGAGTTCAGCTTTGAGTCCCCTGGTACATCGGACACTGTCCGGTGGTGCACCGGACACTGTCCGGTGCGCCAAACCAGGGTGTCTTCGGTTGTCCCTTTGCTCTCTTTTATTGAACCCATTCTTGGTCTTTTTATTGGCTTATTATGAACCTTTGGCACCTGTAGAACTTATAAACTAGAGCAAACTAGTTAGTCCAATTATTTGTGTTGGGCAATTCAATCACCAAAATCAATTAGGAAAGAGGTGGAAGCCTAATTCCCTTTCAATCTCCCCCTTTTTGGTGATTGATGCCAACACAAACCAAAGCAAATATAAAAGTGCATAATTTGAACTAGTTTGCAAAATGCAAGTGCAAAGGTTACTTAGAATTGAGCCAATATAACTACTCATAAGATATGCATGGATTGTTTCTTTATTTTTAACATTTTGGACCACGCTTGTACCACATGTTTTGTTTTTGCAAATACTTTTGTAAATTCTTTTCAAAGTTCTTTTGCAAATAGTCAAAGGTAAATAAGTACGGTTTTGAGAAGCATTTTCAAGATTTTGAAATTTTCTCCCCCTATTTCAAATGCTTTTTCCTTTGACTAAACAAAACTCCCCTTCAATAAAATTCTCCTCTTAGTGTTCAAGAGGGTTTTAAGGTACCAATTTTTTAAGGTGCTACTTTCTCCCCCTTTAGAACACAATGAGATATACCAATTTGAAAATCATAAGTTTTAAAATTAGGTGGTGGTGCGGTCCTTTTGCTTTGGGCTAATACTTTCTCCCCCTTTGGCATGAATCGCCAAAAACGGATACTTTGAGTGAAATATAAGCCCTTTTCAACTACTTTCTCCCCCTTTGGCAAATAATATGAGTGAAGATTATACTAAAAGACTGAGAGATGCTTGGAGCGACGGCGAAGGAAGAGTGATGGAGTGGAGTGGAAGCCGTTGTCTTCACCGAAGACTCCAATTCCCTTTCAATACACCTATGACTTGGTTTGAAATTCACTTGAAAACACATTAGTCATAGCATATATAAAAGAGACATGATCAAAGGTATATTTATGAGCTATGTGTACAAGACATCAAAAGAAATTTCTAGAATCAAGAATATTTAGCTCATGCCTAAGTTTGGTAAAAGTTTGTTCATCTAGTGGCTTGGTAAAGATATCGGCTAATTGATCTTTAGTGTTAATGTATGCAATCTCGATATCTCCCTTTTGTTGGTGATCCCTAAGAAAATGATACTGAATGGCTATGTGTTTAGTGCGGCTATGTTCAACGGGATTATCCGCCATGCGGATTGCACTCTCATTATCACATAGAAGAGGAACTTTGGTTAATTTATAACCATAGTCCCTAAGGGTTTGCCTCATCTAAAGCAATTGCGCGCAACAATGGCCTGCGGCAATATACTCGGCTTCGGCGGTTGAAAGAGCCACAGAATTTTGCTTCTTTGAAGCCCAAGACACCAAGGACCTTCCCAAGAACTGGCAGGTCCCCGATGTGCTCTTTCTATTGATTTTGCACCCTGCCCAATCGGCATCAGAATAACCAATTAAATCAAATGTGGATCCCCGAGGGTACCAAAGCCCAAACTTAGGAGTGTAAGCCAAATATCTCAAGATTCGTTTTATGACCGTAAGGTGAGATTCCTTAGGGTCGGCTTGGAATCTTGCACACATGCATACGGAAAGCATAATGTCCGGTCGAGATGCACATAAATAGAATAATGAACCTATCATCAACCGGTATACCTTTTGATCGACGGATTTACCTTCCGTGTCGAGGTCAAGATGCCCATTGGTTCCCATGGGAGTCTTGATGGGTTTGGCATCCTTCATCCCAAACTTGTTTAGAATGTCTTGAGTATACTTCGTTTGGCTAATGAAGGTGCCCTCTTGGAGTTGCTTCACTTGAAATCCTAAGAAATACTTCAACTCCCCCATCATTGATATCTCGAATTTTTGTGTCATGATCCTACTAAATTCTTCACATGTAGATTCGTTAGTAGACCCAAATATAATATCATCAACATAAATTTGGCATACAAACAAATCATTGTCAAGAGTTTTAGTGAATAGAGTAGGATCGGCCTTGCCGACTTTGAAGCCATTAGCAATAAGGAAATCTCTTAGGCATTCATACCATGCTCTTGGGGCTTGCTTGAGCCCATAAAGCGCCTTAGAGAGCCTATAGACATGATTAGGGTACTCACTGTCTTCAAAGCCGGGAGGTTGCTCAACATAGACCTCTTCCTTGATTGGTCCATTGAGGAAGGCACTCTTCATGTCCATTTGATAAAGCTTGAAGCCATGGTAAGTAGCATAGGCTAATAATATACGAATTGACTCAAGCCTAGCTACGGGTGTATAGGTTTCACCGAAATCCAAACCTTCGACTTGGGAGTATCCCTTGGCCACAAGTCGAGCTTTGTTCCTTGTCATCACACCATGCTCGTCTTGCTTGTTGCGGAAGACCCATTTGGTTCCTACAACATTTTGGTTAGGATGTGGAACTAAATGTCATACCTCATTCCTAGTGAAGTTGTTGAGCTCTTCTTGCATCGCCATCACCCAATCCGAATCTTGGAGTGCTTCCTCTACCTTGTGTGGCTCAATAGAGGAAACAAAAGAGTAATGCTCACAAAAATGTGCAACACGAGATCTAGTGGTTACCCACTTATGAATGTCGCCGAGGATGGTGTCGACGGGGTGATCTCGTTGGATTGCTTGGTGGACTCTTGGGTGTGGCGGCCTTGGTTCTTCATCCTCCTTGTCTTTATCATTTGCATCTCCCCCTTGATCATTGCCGTCATCTTGAGGTGGCTCATCATTTTGATTTTCTCCTTCATCAACTTGAGCCCCGTCCTCATTTTGAGTTGGTGGAGATGCTTGCGTGGAGGAGGATGGTTGATCTTGTGCATGTGGTGGCTCTTCGGATTCCTTAGGACACACATCCCCAATGGACATGTTCCTTAGCGCGATGCACGGAGCCTCTTCATTACCTATCTCATCAAGATCAACTTGCTCTACTTGAGAGCCGTTAGTTTCATCAAACACAACGTCACAAGAAACTTCAACTAGTCCTGAGGACTTGTTAAAGACTCTATATGCCCTTGTGTTTGAATCATATCCTAGTAAAAAGCCTTCTACTGTCTTAGGAGAAAATTTAGATTTTCTACCTCTTTTAACAAGAATAAAGCATTTGCTACCAAAGACTCTAAAATATGAAATGTTGGGCTTTTTACCGGTTAGGAGTTCATAGGATGTCTTCTTGAGGATTCGGTGTAGATATAACCCGCTGATGGCGTAGCAAGCGGTGTTAACCGCCTCGGCCCAAAACCGATCTGGCGTCTTATACTCATCAAGCATGGTTCTTGCCATGTCCAATAGAGTTCTATTCTTTCCCTCCACTACACCATTTTGTTGTGGCGTGTAGGGAGAGGAGAACTCATGCTTGATGCCCTCCTCCTCAAGGAAGCCTTCAATTTGAGAGTTCTTGATCTCCGTTCCGTTGTCGCTTCTTATTTTCTTGATCCTTAAGCCGAACTCATTTTGAGCTCGTCTCAAGAATCCCTTTAAGGTCTCTTGGGTTTGAGATTTTTCCTACAAAAAGAACACCCAAGTGAAGCGAGAATAATCATCCACAATAACTAGACAGTACTTACTCCTGCCGATGCTTATGTAAGCTATCGGGCCGAATAGGTCCATGTGTAGGAGCTCTAGTGGCCTGTCAGTCGTCATGATGTTCTTGTGTGGATGATGAGTGCTAACTTGCTTCCCTGCTTGGCATGCGCTACAGATCCTGTCTTTCTCAAAATGAACATTTGTTAATCCTAAAATGTGCTCTCCCTTTAGAAGCAAGTCGACGGTGCTAGAGCCAACCCATGTTAGTCTTAGCAATTAAGCAAGTGTCAAGTTCCGCTCTATCAAAGTCTACCAAGTATAGCTGACCCTCTAACACTCCCTTAAATGCTACTGAATCATCACTTCTTCTAAAGACAGTGACACCTACATCAGTAAATAGACAGTTGTAGCCCATTTGACATAGTTGAGATACGGAAAGCAAATTGTAATCTAATGAATCAACAAGAAAAGCATTAGAAATGGAATGGTCAGGAG
The DNA here is from genome assembly GCA_029449295.1 of Zea luxurians. Taxonomy (NCBI): domain Eukaryota; kingdom Viridiplantae; phylum Streptophyta; class Magnoliopsida; order Poales; family Poaceae; genus Zea; species Zea luxurians. Next base: position 98,644,325 of record JAOPSE010000015.1, on the reverse strand, counting down.
ATATAGCTATTTTACCCAAACCTTTGACCAAACCTTGATTTCCATCTCCAAATGTGATAGCTCGTTGGGGATCATGGTTTTTCTCGTAGGAGGAGAACATTTTCTTCTCCCCTGTCATGTGGTTTGTGCACCCGCTATCGATGATCCAACTTGAGCCCCCGGATGCATAAACCTACAAAACAATTTTAGTTCTTGACTTTAGGTACCCAAACGGTTTTGGGTCCTTTGGCATTAGAAACAAGAACTTTGGGTACCCAAACACAAGTCTTGGAGCCCTTGTGTTTGCCCCCAACAAACTTGGCAACTACCTTGCCGGATTTGTTAGTTAAAACATATGATGCATCAAAAGTTTTAAATGAAATGCTATGGTCATTTGATGCACTAGGAGTTTTCTTCTTAGGCAACTTAGCACGGGTTGGTTGCCTAGAGCTAGATGTCTCGCCCTTATACATGAAAGCATGATTGGGGCCAGAGTGAGACTTCCTAGAATGAATTCTCCTAATTTTGCTCTCGGGATAACCGGCAGGGTACAAAATGTAACCCTCGTTATCCTGAGGCATGGGAGCCTTGCCCTTAACAAAGTTAGACAATTTCTTAGGAGGGGCATTAAGTTTGACATTGTCTCCCTTTTGGAAGCCAATGCCATCCTTGATGCCAGGGCGTCTCCCATTATAGAGCATACTTCTAGCAAATTTAAACTTTTCATTCTCTAAGTTATGCTCAGCAATTTTAGCATCTAATTTTGCTATATGATCATTTTATTGTTTAATTAAAACCATATGATCATGAATAGCATCAATATCAACATCTCTACATCTAACACAAATAGACACATGCTCAACGGTAGATGTAGAGGGTTTGCAAGATTTTAATTCTACAACCTTAGCATGTAATATATCATTTTCACTTCTAAGGTTAGAAATAGTAACATTGCAAGTATTAAAATCTTTAGCCTTAGCAATTAATTTTTCATTTTCATTTCTAAGGCTAGCAAGAGAGATGTTTAATTCTTCAATCTTAGCAAGCAAATCAACATTATCATTTCTAGGATTGGGAATTGAAACATCACAAACATGTGAATCAACCTTAGCAATTAATCTAGCATTTTCATTTCTAAGGTTGGCAATAGTGTCATGGCAAGTGCTTAGCTCACTAGTTAATTTCTCACATTTTTCAACTTCTAGAGCATAAGCATTTTTTACCTTAACATGCTTCTTGTTTTCCTTAATTAGGAAGTCCTCTTGAGAATCCAAGAGGTCATCCTTCTCATGAATAGCACTAATTAATTCATTTAACTTTTCCTTTTGTTGCATGTTAAGGTTGGCAAAAAGGGTACGCAAATTATCCTCCTCATCACTAGCATTATCATCACTAGAGGACTCGTATTTAGTGGAGGATTTGGATTTAACCTTCTTCCTTTTGCCGTCTTTTGCCATGAGGCACTTGTGGCCGACGTTGGGGAAGAGAAGTCCCTTGGTGACGGCGATGTTGGCGGCGTCCTCGTCGGAGGAGGAGTCGGTGGAGCTCTCGTCGGAGTCCCACTCCCGGCAAACATGGGCATCGCCGCCCTTCTTCTTGTAGTACTTCTTCTTCTCCTTTCTTCTCCCCTTCTTGTCGTTGCCCCTGTCACTGTCACTAGAAATAGGACATTTTGCTATAAAGTGACCGGGCTTACCACACTTGTAGCAAACTTTCTTGGAGCGGGGCTTGTAATCTTTCCCCCTCCTTTGCTTGAGGATTTGGCGGAAGCTCTTGATGATGAGCGCCATCTCCTCGTTGTCGAGCTTGGAGGCGTCGATGGGTGTTCGACTTGGAGTAGATTCCTCCTTCTTTTCTTCCGTCGCCTTGAATGCGACCGGTTGTGCTTCGGACGTGGAGGGGCCGTCAAGCTCGTTGATTTTCTTTGAGCCTTTGATCATCAATTCAAAGCTCACAAAATTCCCGATTACTTCCTCGGGAGTCATTAGTGTATATCTAGGATTGCCACGAATTAATTGAACTTGAGTAGGGTTAAGGAAAACAAGTGATCTAAGAATAACCTTAACCACCTCGTGGTCATCCCATTTTTTGCTCCCGAGGTTGCGCACTTGGTTCACCAAGGTTTTGAGTCGGTTGTACATGTCTTGTGGCTCCTCCCCTTGGCGAAAGACGGAAGCGACCGAGCTCCCCCTCGATCGTTTCCTGCTTGGTGATCTTGGTCACCTCATCTCCTTCGTGCGCGGTCTTTAGCACGTCCCAAATTTCCTTAGCACTCTTCAACCCTTGCACCTTGTTATACTCCTCTCGACTTAAAGAGGCGAGGAGTATAGTTGTGGCTTGGGAGTTGAAGTGTTGGATTTGGGCCACTTCGTCCTCATCATAATCTTCATCCCCTACGGATGGTACCTGTACACCAAACTCAACAATATCCCATATACTTTTGTGGAGTGAGGTTAGGTGATAACGCATCATATCACTCCACCTAGCATAATCTTCACCATCAAATGTTGGTGGTTTGCCTAATGGGACGGAAAGTAAAGGTGTATGTTTAGGAATGCAAGGATAGCGTAGGGGGATCTTACTAAACTTCTTGCGCTCATGGCGCTTAGAAGTTACGGACGGCGCGTCGGAGCCGGAGGTCGACGGTGATGAAGTGTCGGTCTCATAGTAGACCACCTTCCTCATCTTCTTGTGCTTGCCACCACTCCGATGTGACTTGTGGGAAGAGGATTTCTTCTCCTTCCCCTTTCCCTTGTTGCGGGACTCTTCCGATGAAGTCTTCCTGTGGCTTGTAGTGGGCTTGTCGCCGGTTTCCATCTCCCTCTTAGCATGATCTCCCGACATCACTTCGAGCGGTTAGGCTCTAATGAAGCACCGGGCTCTGATACCAATTGAAAGTCGCCTAGAGGGGGGGTGAATAGGGTGAAACTGAAATCTACAAAGTTAATCACAGCTACAAGCTGGGTTAGCATTAGAAATATAATGCGAGTCCGAGAGAGGGCGTAAAAACAAATCGCAAGTGAATAAAGAATTGAGACACAAGGATTTGTTTTACCGAGGTTCAGTTCTCTCAAACCTACTCCCCGTTGAGGTGGTCACAAAGACCGGGTCTCTTTCAACCCTTTCCCTCTCTCAAATGGTCCCTCGGACTGAGTGAGCTTCTCTTCTCAATCAACCGGGAACCAAACTTCCCCGCAAGGACCACCACACAATTGGTGTCTCTTGCCTCGGTTACAATTGAGATGATCGCAAGAAGGAATGAAAGAAAGAAGTAATCCAAGCGCAAGAGCTCAAAAGAACACAACAAATCTCTCTCACTAATCACTAAAGCCTTGTGTGGAATTGGGAGAGAATTTGATCACTTGGTGTGTCTTGTATTGAATGCCTAGCTCTTGTAAGTAGTTGGAAGGTGGAAAACTTGGATGACTTGAATGTGGGGTGGTTGGGGGTATTTATAACCCCAACCACCAAACTAGCCGTTTGGTGAAGGCTGCTGTCGACGGGCGCACCGGACAGTCCGGTGCACCACCGGACAGTGTCCGGTGCGCCAGCCACATCACTCGGCCGTTAGGGTTCGACCGTTGGAGCTCTGACTGGTGGGGTCGCCTGGCTGTCCGGTGGTGCACCGGACAGGTACCGTAGACTGTCCAGTGCGCCGTCTCGCGCGTGCCTGACTTCTGCGCGCTCTGGCGCGCATTTAATGCCTCTGCAGGTGACCGTTGGCGCCGAAGTAGTCGTTGCTTGTCACACCCGGCTTTAAGGAACAAAGCCAGGTGCATCTCATACATGCGCCAAGAAGACAACATATATAATAACAGAGTGTATAGAGATAAATGTCAATAACATCAGAGTACTTATTACATAGCGGAAGTCTTATTACAAAATAAAGGAATAACCATAAAACGAACTAAGGATCGTCGGCGCCAATGTCAACTGAGAAACGCCACCTAGATCAGATCATACTCCTCGCCTTGTGGCTCCTCCTGAACCACCTGCTCTTCTCTTGTGGGGGGGTGTGAGACAGCAAGGGTGAGCTCACACATGATCATATCTCAACAAGTTGTGGGGAACCAGTGGACATAAACTCACAAAGGTGTGAGTTCATGTGATGTGTAAGGCTAATCAATGATAGGGGTTAAAGCTAAGCATTGCTTTTAAGTAGTTGGTCAAACTTTTATTAGCAATTACTAAGTGTAAGTAAATACCAACCCATAATAAAAGTAATAGAACAAAATTAACAATAATCCCATGCAATGCAAATGACCAAATTGAATTTAAGTTCCATAATTTAAACATCAGAGAGTCCTGAGCCGCTCATGACCGTGAGCTCGGCTAGTATACCAGTTTTACACTCTGCAGAGGTTGTACCCTTTACCCACAAGTCATGTTACCCATCTGCCAAGGGATCACGACTTCCCATACACCTCTACCGAGGAGGCGAGGCAGGGTAACACTACGAGGCCTTTACAAAGTTCCACTAGCTTCAGAAAACCCGCTACAGTTTATAGGAAGCTCCAATGCAGGGTTCTTGTCTGACCGCCATCGCAGCAAAATCAACCAAGGACCTCCCTACACTGACCACTCCCCTACTGCCCTTGCCCCTTTCGGGTAAGGTAGTCTTCCACTAGCTTTCCTAATTAGTCAGCCAAGGGCGTCCCATTAAACCCTTGTGGTGGCACGTGGTTCTCAAGTTAAGCTCTACGTTCCAATTAACATTAATGAACTTGACATGAACATAAATAGAATAACAAGAATAATTGGAACATAGATATAATAAATGATTATCCCAAAACCATGTAAAGCAATAGCAAACTACCCAGGTGATTCAGGGGTAAACAAGGTAATGAGATAAACAATCTAGGGTGACCTATCGGGTCCCATCAGAATTAGCCTATGCATGAATAAGTGATATTAAAGAACATTATTGGGTAAAAAGTGGTCAAGGGCACAACTTGCCTTCAAAGAGCTCCTGCTCAGCTACTTCAACCTGCTGCTCACCAGGATCCCCGGTCACGGGCTCTTCTACTCGCCACAATACAAACAAGCACAGTGCATATAGAGAAATTAACATTACACCAAACATATATACAAAATACACAGTAATAATCTACGCATTAAAATAAAATTCTAGGAACAGGAATCATAATTTTTGGAGTTATAGATTTTAAGATATGAATTTTCAAAGATTTTATGTGTTTAGAATAGAATTAAGTGTGGGATTAATTTTCTTACTGTTTTCATGCCAAAACAGAGACTCTAGATGGTAGAGAATAATATTACAAAATTTTAGAAAGTGGAATGGCTCAATTTGGACTAAAAAAGGATTTTCTATGAATTTATCAAGTTCTAGTGGTTATTTTCATATTAAAATTCTATTTTCAATTCATTTATTCAATTTTAAATCAACCCTGGACTAGGCCTCAATTCCTGGGAAGCGCAGGGGGCTCGGTGCAAGTTTTATAAGACACAGGAAACAGGGTCCCTGGACGGCGGGTTGATTCCAGAAATCCCCAGGGTTTCTTTTACAAAACTGACCCACGAAGGGGTATCGTGATACCCTAGCCGTTCGATCAGAAACGACAGGCACAGATTAGATTAGGACTTATAATGATTCGGGATGAAATCGAGACCGTCCGATCTGGAACAAACGGCCCAGATCCCACCACGAAACGGTACGCGACAGATTCACTCACAACCGTTGATATGCCAATCAACGGTGCACGATGATTACTCCTTTGATCTAATCCTAGGCGTTCCATTCCGATCCAACGGCCAGGAGGCCTTCTCCTATCTCTGCACTGAGCCACGGCGGCGCGCCCCAGAGCTACGGCGGAAGTTCGCCGACGTGCTCACGATTCTCCGCCCAAGCGTTGCCAACACTGAAATCGATTGATACTCCACGACTAGGAGGACGAGGCGAGTCGATTGGATGGGTTTCTTACCAAGGATGTGCAGTACAGGGGGCCGACCACGGTGACGCACACGCAGGCGGATTGGATGTAGCGCCGGTGAGGAATTGGCGCACACCCGTGGCTTGTATTTCCTCCGGTGAGTCAATGGCGGATTCAGTGGCAGCTGGCGAACCCCTCTGCACACTCGTCCAACCCCGGAAATGGTGTGGTCACCAATCGAACGCGGCGAGCTTCTCACTTCCGCGGACTCAACAATGGCGGCGGGGTTTCTAGGGAATGCGCTCGCGCGATGACGGCAGATGAGGAGAGAACGGGTCACGGGAGCTCCTATTTAACTCCCGAAGTTCCGGCCTGGGAGGAGGGAAGGGTCTTCGCCACGCTCCGCGCCGCGCGGCGGCAATCTCGCGCGGTTCCGTTGCGCTGGGGAAGAGACCGCTGACAAGGAGGCCCCGCTAGCCAGTGAGGTAGCGCGCGAGTCGGCCGTGGAGAGAGCGGACGCATGCGTGGCTGACGAGTGGGCCCCAATGGTCAGCAGTTCATGAGACTTGCGTGCGCGAACGATTAGTGACTGGAGTGTGGGTCCCACAGGTCGGCGCAATAACCCTGCAGGACCGCGCGGTGGCAAGGGGATGAATGGGCCGAGTGAGATTGGGCCCAGATATTGGTATATCCTTTCCCTTTTATTTTTCTTTTTATTTTCCTTTCTCTTTCCTTTTAGATTTTCAAATTCAAATTTGAATTCGATTGTTACTGTGAATTATACTTATTTTAAATGTACAATTTGAACCTAAATATAGGAGGTTTTATTATTATATTTTTGTATTTCTTTATTTTTTTTGTATGGCATTTTTCTCCCTTTACACCCAATTTGCAAACTAGTGTTAAATTCTCAAATTTGATTATTAATATATTTCTTTTTATATTGTCACAAAAATGCACACAAAAATAAAATATTCAACATGATGCAATGATTTAGTAGCATATCTTTTTTTTATTAATTGTTTTTGGGCATGGTGTTCACATATGATGATACATAAAGATCAAACTCACATAAAGAGAAATTGTTTCTCTATTGGTATTATTTCTAGCAAATTACAAAGTGGGTGTTACATTGCTCCGCTGGCTCACCGGACAGTCCGGTGTGTACCGGACATGTCCGGTGAATTATATCGGAGCGGATTCCCGAAGCTGGCGAGTTCAGAGTCGCTTCTCCTTGGAGCACCGGACACTGTCTGGTGTACACCGGACAGTCCGGTGAATTATAGTGGAGCGCCTCTGAGTTTTCCCGAAGGTGAAGATTTCAGCTTTGAGTCCCCTAGTACACCGGACACTGTCCGGTGATGCACCGGACACTGTCCGGTGGCACACCGGACAGTCCGGTGCGCCAGACCAGGGTGCCTTCGATTGTCCCTTTGCTCTCTTTTATTGAACCCATTCTTGGTCTTTTTATTGGCTTATTGTGAACCTTTGGCACTTGTAGAACTTATAAACTAGAGCAAACTAGTTAGTCCAATTATTTGTGTTGGGCAATTCAATCACTAAAATCAATTAGGAAAGAGGTGGAAGCCTAATTCCCTTTCTGCATGCATGACATTTGACACATAAGTTGCGCTTTTATACAGTGAAATAGTGCATCACATGCTAACAGTTTAGCTAAAAACATATTCATAAACTAGAAGCTACAACTAACCTGTTCCATCATTAGCAATGTCAACACCATCGAAACTAAGGATAATATCAGATGGTCATAAGCATCCACATTCTGGAGCAGTGGGCTCCACCCTTCTAACACGAACACCCTTTTGATCTAGTTTCATTCCCATTGCTTTGCGGAGATACAGATTCTCCATTTTCTGCCATTCAACTCCAAGTATAGGAAATCCTAAAATAATACATAAAAAGAATATGGTAAAACTGCCATTGGAAAATAAAAAGATCTAAGAGGTCACCAAGGACAAAAAGAATATGGTTACATAAAAGAATATGAACATCATAGTACTAAGCATTACATGGCTGAAAGAATGTCGTCAGAATAAATACCAATATTGTTACTTGCATATAGAGACCACCAAGGACAACCAAAACTCACACAGAAGAGTGATAAGAAACATAGGCTTTATATCAACATATTGCTACTTAACAGTACAGAGAATTCAAATAACTAGGTTGTTCTCTATTTGACTAAAGACTCCTATTTGCTGATATATTTTATGACATTCGCAGTAAGTGCTATGAACTAAACCAATAAGCAATATAAATCATCACACTGCAGGGAATAATAATCACTAGCAAACGTACAGTTGTGTTACAACAGGAGTAAAAAACATCAAACATGCTGGCCATAATATGTATATATTTGTGCTTTACCCTTTGTATTAAATTTTGAAGCTATATTTATTTTATAATGACTACAGATTATGCTGACAAAAATATAACAGTGTCCTATTAAGCTTGTGCCAAATTTAAAATACAATTCTCTTATTGCAAGGCATAAAAATATTTACCTATAAATATATTATAACTTTAATTTCCTACTATCGAAACATTGATACTATTCAATATTGTTTCATGACTTCTTCTGTGGACTCATTAAAATTTGTAATTTTAATCTCTAATTAAAGTCGGTAAGGAGTTAGTGTTAAAAACTGGTATAAGAGACCTCTCTCGATTTTCCACCTGTTAGCCCTTGTCATGGATTGTGCTGGAACATGAATATAGTTTGGAAACACATTTATTTAGACTGAAATGAACAGCAGACTACAAAAAAATAAGTTCATAGTTTAATTAGCTGATCTCAACTATATCATGTTACAACAAAATAATTTAACTTTGACGGGAAAAAGTGAAACGGACAAAAAAAAAGAACGGGACAAAAACAAACCATAATTCTAGCCTGATGCTGCTAACAAGGCCGCATGTATTAGCATCCGATGCCAATTGCAGCTGATCAGCTCCATCATTCCAGCCTGATGCTTAGAGATGGCAACGGGTACAAACCCGCTGGGTTTTGCTGTCCCAAACTCGTACCCGTGAAAAATATTCATGCCCATTAAAAAACCCGTACCCATGACGGGTTTGAGATTTTGCCCAAACCCGTACCATCGGGTTAGCGGGTACCCATGGGTTACCCGCGGGTTTCATCTCTAATATACTTGTTCTTCTCATAATCAATAAGTATCGTAATGATTAATGAGATCATGATCCAAAATCTATGTAATGAACAACGAGTTCATGATTTGGTATAAAAATTATTAGTAGAGAGAATGAAATACAAATAATAAGTTGTATAATTAAGTGACCTTGCACTAAGTTATCCATCCACCACATATATAACGCTAGTAAAAACTATAATAGCAAGCAAGCAACACTCTCACCGACTACTGATACATTCAACAATTGATAAAAATTATAAAGTAAATAAGGAATAACAAGTTTGTTGGTCGTTTATAAAATAAAATGACAATATGCACTAGGTTTGGTCGGGTTTAAAAAACCCACGGGTTCACGGGTTTGGGTACTATAGGAACAAACCCGTACCCATAAACCCGCCGGGTATAGATTTATGCCCATTAACAAACCCATGGGTATGAAAATTGACCCAAACTCGTACCCTAATGGGGTAAAAACCTATCGGGTTTCGGGTTTCGGGTACCCATTGCCATCTCTACTGATGCTGCTAACAAGGCCGCATTTGGATCCCTGGTGGTAGCAGGGAGGGCATCAAGCGACACAAGGAGCAGGGCCCCCCATTATTTCTCTATGGCTCGAGCTGCCGTCTCGTCCTGCCATGGCGCCACAAGGAGCAGCTGCAACGACACGATGAGGAAGACGTGTCGGCGCCAGGGTCGGGCGGGGCCGGGGCGGGGCCGAAGGCGGCGAACGGGGCCGGAGGCGAGCCGAGGCGGGGGCAGCGGTGACGGACGAGGCCAGGAGCGGCGGTGATGGATGAGGCCGGGGCGGGGGTGGCTGGGTCGGGGGCGTCTACGGCGTGGGTAGCCGGGGCCGAGGGCGGCGAGGGCGGCGGGGGCGGCTGGCGGCTCCAAGAGACAGAGAGAGACGGGTTGAGAAAGGTTAGAGAAGAGATAAGGGTGAGGAGAGGTTTAAAATAAAAAACATAACTTTCTAGAGTTTGTACATTTACTCTAGGAAGTAGGAAGTTAGATTTTCGTTTGACTGGTCAATAGCTGAAACCTAACTTCCTAGAGGAGGCCGTAGGAAGCTAACTTCCTAGAGCCAGCCGTAGGAAGTTAGCTTTTCGTTTGACTGGTCAATAGCTGAAACCTAACTTCCTAGAGGAGGTCATAGGAAGTTAGCTTTTCGTTTGACTGGTCAACAGCTGAAACCTAACTTCCTAGAGGAGGTCGTAGGAAGTTATCTAACTTCCTACGGTTTTTTAACTTCCGACAGCTTTTATTTCCTAGAGCTACCAGTTGCCTCTTAGAAGTTATTTATTTCCTACGGTTTGTTATAAAAGCTGTAGGAAGTTAAAAAACCGTAGGAAGTGTATGATTTTGGTGTAGTGTCTAGCCCCGGTACTTCACATGATTGTGCTCATGCAAGATGTCAACAAGAATCCTCTCATAGTTCATATTCCATGAAGCTCTAGCCATGACTACATAGTATACAATAGCCAATGACTATTACATCAAAATAATACTACTGATTATTATAATCATTCCACATCTACATAGCAATTTGATCTCTAAGAGCATTTCCAGCATTGGACTAACTACTATACTGATAATTGCTATCTCCCTCTGGTAATTCAACAAATTGACTAGAATTGATGTTAGTTGGGTGTTGATCCAACCATCCATCTTCACCATTTAAACCTCTAATCATGTTATGAAATGAAATTGCTGCTGATGGAATCAAAACCTAAGTCTCTATGGGATAAAAGGTGCCCACTTTGAGGATGGGAAATCACTTCTTCAAGACACCGATGGACCTTTCTATGTGGTTGCGAAGGAGGGCATGAGAATGATTAAATAACTCCTTATAATCAGCATATACAGTACTCGACCCTCGCCTCTGATATTCACTGAGATGGTAAGAAACTCCTCGATATGGGGCAATAAAAGGAGTGTTTGTATACCCCCCCCATCTACAAGATAGTTGTAAGGAAAATGGACCCCGGGCCATTTGGTTAATTGAGTTTTGGTGCTTGATGAACAACACAATCCGTGAACTAATAAGTTTTCTAGTGTTTGTGTTTGTAGTTCACAGGATGCGAAGAGAATTGGACCAAGGCAATGAGGATGCAACACCTCAAAAGAAGACATAAAAAGATGCATAGGAGTCCAAGGCTCAAGAACAAAAGAAGCCCGAAGAAATCAGCGAAGAAACCCAAGAAGAGGGCTGTCAGCCAGCGCCTGGTGGCGCACCGGACAGTGCTGTCCGGTGTGCACCGGACTGTCTGCGCAGAGAGGCCACAGACAGGCGCTCTCTGGCTGTAGCACCGGTCTGTCTGGTGGGGCACCGGACAGTCGGCACCGGACAGATGGCAACGGTCGGATCCAACGGTCGACTGCTACAGGCGCCAACGGTCGGCTGACGTGGCGTGCACCGGACACTGCACAGTGGATGTCCGGTGCACCCGACGACAGAAAGCTGCTGCTTTCTGTCCAACGGCTAGTTTGGGGTGTGGAGGCTATAAATACCACCCCAACCGGCCATTCTCAAGTGTGAGAGCCCAAGCAACATACCAAGTCACATAGTGCATATTTCCAAGAGCTCAAACACCCAAGTGCTTAATAGAATCACTCGGTGATTAGCTAGGTGCTTTGCGAAGTGCTTAGGTTAGTTAGACCGCTTTAGCGCTTGCTCTAGGTGAACCCTAGATTGTTGAGTGAGTTTAGATAAACCTCACAACCCCTCGGCTCTTGCGTGAGTTGTTGTAATTGTACCAAGTGGGGCGAGAGTCTTGCGAGACCGTGACAACCGTGTTTGTGTCACGGCCGCCACCGTGTACCGGAGGGAACGAGGCCCGCGGCGTTTTGGCCAGAAGCTCGATAGTGGAGACGGCGGGGAGCGTCCGAGAGGAGCCGGAAGCGGAGCACCACTTGCGCGTGGAGAAGGCCCATGGCTCTCTACGGAGTTACTCGACTGTGGTGCTTGGCCCTCGCGTGGGCTTCCCTTTGCGTAGGGGCACCAACGAGGATTAGTCGGGACCTTGCGTGGTTCCGGATACCTCGGTAAAAATACCAGCGTCATCCACGAGAGTTTGCTTCTCTACTTAGCTCTTTACATTCCGCATTTATATTAAGCATTTAAGTTTCAATCTTGTAGTCATACTTATTTAGTATAGATTGAAACTTAGCCTTTGCGGTAGAGATAGTAACACTTAGACAAAACCTAGTTTGCACATTCTAGTTTTGATTATTTGCAAAGGTTTTGCTCTAGGGATTTAATTGTGGCCTAGTTTAATAAAAGTTTTAGAAGTCCTAATTCACCCTCCCCCTCTTAGGCGTCACCCGTTTCCTACAAGTGGTATCAAAGCCCGGTTTGGCTCATTTGAAACGCTTTAGCTTCACCGCTAAAAGAGCCGACGCCTTTTAGAGGAAGGGATGGATACCCATAGGCCACCACACTTCGACGACACTAACTTCCCATATTATAGTGCTAGAATGGCTTGTTACCTAGAGGCTGTTGATCTAGGTGTTTGGAGAGTCACTCGTGACGTGATGAAACCCCTCAAGAATCCTGAGAAACCCACCACGAGTGAGGAGAAAGAAATTCATTTAAATGCTAGAGCCAAAAATTGCTTGTATGAATCTCTTAGCATGGATATTTTTAATCAAGTATTTACCTTGAAAACTGCTAATGAGATTTGGCTAAAATTGCATGAGCTCCATGACGGCACATCAAATATCCGTGAGCAAAAACATTGCCTAGTCTTAAATGAGTATAATTCTTTTGCTATGAAAGATGATGAGCTTGTTAGAGTCATGTATTCTCGGTTGCATCTAATTATCAATGAGCTCAATTCTATTGGCATTAATAAGCTAGGTGATGCGGACATTGTGAGGAAGATTATCTCCCTGCTACCACAACAAAGATATGGGAGCATCATCACCATCCTTCACAACATGGAGGACTTGAGCAACATGACCTCGACCATTGTGATTGGGAAAATCGCGGCTTTTGAGATGTCGCGAAAAATGAGTCGGGGAGAGGAGCCAACTTCCTCAAGGCCATATGCTTTTGCATGTGATGAAAGGAAGGGCAAAAAGAAGGCTCCCACTTCAAGTTCCTCAAGTGAAGAAGAGGAAGAAGAAGAAAGTGATGATGATGAAGATAATCAACCATGCACATCATCCTCCGAGGACGAAGAAACAATTCGACGCATCGGAAAGGTAATGAGGATGATCCGCAAGATTAATATAATGGGTGTGCCCCTGCAGGTCGAGGATCTTCTCTTTAACATTGACAGGAAAAAGCAAAGGAAGAGAGGATGCTTCGCATGTGGGGAGAAGGGCCACTTCAGGGACAACTGTCCAAATATGGCCAAACCCAAAAAGGAGAGGAGCAAAGGCAAGGCGCTAACAAGTGTTAGAACTTGGGATGATTCTTCAAGTGAAGATGAACCTCCAAGGACGCGCAGCCACCGGTCCTCGTCACGATCATCACGGTCATCACACAAATGCCTTATGGCAAGTGGTAACAAAAGCATTCCATCCTCTAGTGATGAAAGTAGTAGTGATGATGAAGGTGAGGGAAAGCCCTCTCTAGATGAGCTTGCGGAAGCCGTAGAATTTTTCCAGGATGTTTGCACTAAGCAAAAAGCTCAACTTAAAACTTTGAAAAATAAGTTGGTTAGCTCTCAAAATGATTACAAAGGTTTGCTAGAAAAATTTGAAACTTTTGCAAACTTAAATAGTGAGCTATCAACTAAAATTGAGCTATTAGAATCTAGTGCTCCATCCACTGCTACCGATAACAACCTTATTAAAAAGAATGAAAAACTTAAGGCTAAGTTAGCTAGCTCCCAAGAAGCTATTGAAAATTTGCTAGAGAAAATGGAAATTCTTAGCATACACAATAATGAGCTAACTACTAAGCTAGAAAACATTGGTAGCACCCCAGCAGCATCTTTAGTTGAAATACCTGAAATAATTAAGAAAGATGCTTCTACTTCCTGCTTTGATTTAATCGATGATTCTAACCCCTGCAACCAAGTCGTTGTTGAGAATATTGTTGTAGAGACATGTTCGGATGAGGTTGCAAAGGAAAATGAACAATTAAAGCAAGAAGTGGCTCGCCTTGGCAAGGCTTTGTATGACAAGAAAGGCAAAGCCAAACAAATCCGACCTCCACAGGATAACACCACTGCGGGAGTGAACAAGCCTGTAGAGGGAGAAACTGTGATTTGTAGGCTATGCCACATGGGAGGCCACAAGTCTTTCCAATGCAAGGCGATGACCGGGGATAAACAAAGGCAAAAGCTCAAGCAAAAGCCATCAAGCAAAATCTCCAACACCTACATCAAAAAGGTGAACAAAAAGGATGCTACACCATATTTGATCAAGAAGAAAAAGAATGGAAAGGTGATAGCAATCAAGGCCAACAAGCAAGCCAACAAAGGAAAAGGGGCCAAACACATCTGGGTGCCAAAGGAGATAATTTCAACCATGAAAAGCACCAAGAAGGTTTGGATCCCGAAAGGGAAGTGAGTGGACCAAAGGTCCACGGGAAATTTGGAGACTTGGCAAAATCAGTAAGTATATCATGGGATACATCATATTGGATCAAGTTTATTGCCAAGTGGGTTAGTGAAAATTTTGGACCTAAATTTCCCACCCATGACTAAGGTAACTAGATTTTATTGTATCTCTTGTTTTTAGATATGCATATCTATTTACCTTTTATCTAGTTTACCTCTCTTACCTAGTATTAGATTTGTTATTTACTTTTGTCTAAAATCATGCATACTAGGTAAATCATATGGTAGGATTGCTTGCTTTCAATTCATATACTTAAGCAAACCTACATGGTTTAAAATGTTTAGCTAAAGCACGACACATAGCTTTTATATCACTCAATAGTAAATGATGCATCAATTGAAAATTTTTGATTTCTACAAGTTGTATCATTTAACTTATATGTGCCAAAGTTCGGATTATGGATAATTTGCCCCTCTTGATGTCAAATCAAAAGTGCATGTCTCCTACAAGTATTCAAAACTTGTATGCACACCTTTAGGGGGAGGTTACTCTATGATCTAACACTTTGAGACTAACACCTTTTCAAGTCTATTTCATGTGATAGTCTCATTGTAAGGAAAATAAGGTCCCCGGAGAAAGACAACAATCTTCCACTGCAAAATCTCTAAGAACTCTCATGTCTCTCAAGCTCGCCATTGATCTTCAATTGGTATCTTTTGAGACTACATATAGTATTATTTACATGTCTTCTCCAATATTTGATTAGACTATATTTCTTATCATATGCTTCCATGTTGATGCATAAGTACTTAACTCATATTCTGTTACCTATGCATAAGGGAAGTTAGTCTTTTCAAAACATGTCTTGCACCTCTAATTTTCATGTTTTTTCCTAAGTAGAGGGTCTCTATCAGGGGGAGTTTTTCTTCATCTCTAAAAAGGGTGAGAAATTTCTTTCTAAAGAGAACACTCATTTAGGGGGAGTAATCCTTTCAACTGATATCATTCATATGATTTAATTTAATATCCTTCTAGTGGTATCATTTGATAAATTTCTTGATGAGGGCAAGCTTTTATTTACTTCCTACATGCTTTTAAATGTCTTCCTTTTCGGTGGTTGATGCCAAAGGGGGGGAAGTTTAGGGACCAAAGCAATGAAAACTATATCAAACACCAAACACCACCAATTTAAAATTTTATATCTCCAAATGGTTTTTCAAGTGGTTTTGGTTATTTGGTCCTAAAAATAGGAAGTAAGTGAATTATGGAGTTAGGGGGAGGCTTAAGTCCATAATATCACATTGTGGGGACAATCATGCATCTTAGCAAGTAAAATGCATATTTTCATTCAAATACTTGTAATATTTGCTTGCTGTAACACCTACTTTGTAAGTGCTAGGAATAATATCAATAGAGAAACATTTTCTCTTTATGTGAGTTTGATCTTTATGCATCATCTTATGTGAACACCATGTCCAAGAACAATTAAATCAATGCATCATGCTGATTATTTTTGTATGCATTTTGTGACAAGAAAAATATTAAGACCAAAAAAGGGAATTTAAAACCTAAAAGAAATTCTTGAGAATAGAGAAGGGAAAGGAATATTATTCGATACAAATAAAATTATCATTGAAATTACTTCATCACAGTTGGTATGATCAAAATAAATAATTAGCCAGTATATAAAATACCACAAAGTTTGAATTTGGATTGAAGTTTGAATTTGAAAAAAGAAATGAAACAGAAAACAAAAAGAAAAAAAAGAAAAGAAGCTTACCTGGGCCTCTGGCGCCAATTCGGCCCATTAACCAGTGCAGCCCACTCTTCAGCTAACCGGCGCCGACACGGGGGGGCCAGTTGTCAGCCACAGACCGGGCGCGCGCTCGTTCCTCCCCTCGCTGCCAACTGGGGCCCGCTCGTCTGCCTTCGGCGCCGACAGCTTGACCCCACGCGTCAGCCGCTGTTACACCGCGCGCGCGCCACACCCTCTGTCTCGCGGGACCCGCGTGCCAGCCTCACTTTCGCTTCACCGCGCGCTTACTGGTTTTTTTTCCCTACGACACTTCCACGCGGGGCCCACACGTCATCGCCCACCTATCGCGCGTATGGCGGACGACCGCAACCACCGCGCCGATGAATGCGGAGCTGGCGGACTTGAAGACCGGCTAGGCATCGTGCCCATAAGAGACCCCCTTGACCACGCTTCTCCTTGTATCCCACTCCTTCCGCATCCGCTACGCCGTCCCTAACCACCTCGCTGCCGCGTTCCGCGCAAAGTTCGCCGCGCCGCCGGTGAAAACGATCCCTGCCGACCTTCCCTCCTCTTCGTGTGGCCGGGTGCGTGCGTCGGTGCCCGGTGGCCCTGTTCGAGCTCGCGTGGTGTGCTGAGCAACCCCGAATCGGGGGGAATTTCTCACCGGAGTGCGCAACCGGGCGGAACATCCTCCTCCTCGTGGTCGGCTCGCCTGCGCTAATGATACTCGGTAAGAACCACTCGCCCGGACCCGCTTTACTATCCATAGCATGTATTCCGATTGAATTTGAGTTTCATGCCCGGAATCTGGAGATTGGCCCCGCCGGCGTGAGGCTTGGCCGCGGTGGCGTCTCGGCGCGGCTGCGTCGGGAGGGAGGCAATGATGGCGCGGCCGTTGGATCGGGCACGTACGGGTACGATTAGATCTAGGTTTGGGGTAATCGTGACCGTCGGATGGCGCTCGGACGGTTCCGATTAGATCAGGGCGTACCTCTTCGGGGATTGAACCAGAGTCGTTGATCGTGGATCCTGCGGCTCAGGTTGCGTACCGGTTCGCGCAGGGCGGATTCAATCCTGGCGCTCAGTTTTAATCGGACGGCTGGAATTAGATTATACCCCTTCGCGCTGGCAGTCTTTTAAAAGAGTCCCTGTTGTTTTACAGAATTAACCCGCGGTCCACTGTGCGGGTGATCTGAGTCTTAGAAGATTTTACCCAGAGCCCCCTGCTGTTCTCAGATTTTGAGGCCCAGTCCAGTCAACACGAAAACCAGAGAAAATAAATAGAAAATGAATTTTTAATATGAAAATAATTGCTAGAACTTTATAAATTCATAGAAAATTCATACTAACTCCAAATTCATCCATTCCAGTTCCTAAAATTTTGTAATTTTATTCTCTAGCACTTAGTGTCTCTGTTTTGGCATAAAAACAGTAAGAAATTTATTTATCACTTAATCCTATTTAAAGCACATAAAACCTTTGAAAATGCATAACTTAAAATCTATAACTCAGAAAATTATGATTCCAGTTCTTAAGTTTTTATTTTAGTATGTAGAATATCTCTGTGTATTTTGTTTACATGCTTGGTGTAATGTTAATTTTCCCTATATCCTGTGCTTGTTTGTATTGTGGCGAGTAGAAGAGCCCGTTGCTGAGGATCCTGGTGAGCAGCAGGTTGAAGTAGCTGAGCAGGAGCTCATTGAAGGCAAGTTGTGCCCTTGACCACTTTTTACCCAATAATGTTCTTTAATATCACATACTCATGCATAGGTTAATTTTGATGGGACCCAATAGGTCACCCTAGATTGTTTATCTCATTACCTTGTTTACCCCTCAATCACTTGGGTAGTTTGCTATTGCTTTATATGGTTTTGGGATAATCATTTATTACCTCTATGTTCCAATTCTTGTTGTTATTCTGTTTATGTTCATGTTGTTATCATTAATGTTAATTGGAACATAGAGCTTAACTTGAGAACCACGTGCCACCACAAGGGAGGAATGGGACCCCTTGGCTGACTAATTAGGAAAGCTAGTGGAAGACTACCTTACCTGAAAGGGGCAAGGGCAGTAGGGGAGAGGTCAGGGTAGGGAGGTCCCTGGTTGATTTTGCTGCGATGGCGGTCAGCCAGGAACCCTGCACTGGATCTTCCTATAAACTGTAGCGGGTTTTCGGAAGCTAGTGGAACTTTGTAAAGGCCTCGTAGTGTTGCTCTGCCGCGCTTCCTAGGTAGAGGTGTATGGGATTCATGACCCCTTGGCAGATGGGTAACATGACTTGTGGGTAAAGGGTACAACCTCTGCAGAGTGTAAAACTGGTATACTAGCCGAGCTCACGGTCATGAGCGACTCAGGACTCTCTGATGTTTAAATTATGGAACTTAAATTCAATTTTGTCATTTGCATTGCATGGGTTTATTATTAATTTTGTTCTATTACTTTACTTATGGTTTGGTATTTACTTACACTTAGTAACTGCTAATAAAATTTTGACCAACTACTTAAAAGCAATGCTCAGCTTTAACCCCTATCATTGATTAGCCTTACACATCACATGAACTCACACCTTTGTGAGTTTATGTCCACTGGTTCCCCACAACTTGTTGAGCTATGATCATGTGTGAGCTCACCCTTGCTGTCTCACACCCCCCCCCCACAGGAGATGATCAGGTGGTTCAGGAGGAGCCGCCTAACACTGAGGAGTTCGATCTGATCTAGGTGGCGTTTCCCAGTCGACATTGGCGCCTACGATCCTTAGTTCGTTTTATCTTTATTATTTTATCTTGTAATAAGTCTTCCGCTATGTAATAAATACTCTGATGTTAATGACATTTATCTCTATACACTCTGTTATTATATATGTTGTCTTCTTGGCGCATGTATGAGATGCACCCGGCTTTGTCCTTTAAAACCGGGTGTTACAGAAGTGGTATCAGAGGAAATGTTGACTGTAGGATGAAACCTAGATAGAAATGGACAAAACCCTTACCTACTTATCTCATTCTGATTCATTTTACACTTACCTTACTCTGACTCATTCTATACTCATCTCATCTTGATCTTGTCTCACCTTCCACTGTTCTACTCTGATCATTCTTACCTTTTCTACTCTAAGACAAGATGGATTTCACACCTTGGAATCCCTACCCTTATGACATTTTAAGAGATAGGGAACCTAAGACAAAATTAAAACTATTTTCTCTATTTAAAAATGTTGTTTGATTGTGCTGATGCTAAATGCCTGATTTGCTTCTTTGATTGATTGAACTATGGACATCTTAGTATGTACCACCATAAGGTATTGAATTAGCTAGGATATGTAAAATATTAATCTGCTTAGCTAAGAAGTCCCCCAAAGTAACCTGATTTGTAAATACCTGCCTTGTCTATTATCTTCTTACCATATGTATCTAACTCAGATGGTCAATACCAGGCGGGGTGGTGGAATTGACTTGCCTCCTAACCAACACACTCGAAGACAACCCCAGCCACAACCTGCAGGGATGAATCCTCCTAATCCTCCACCAGGCGGAGTTGACCCACTGGTTGCTGCTCAGATGGCGGTGATGTAGCAAATGGCAGACACCATGGCTGATATGCGTGCCCAGATGCAACAAGAACGCCAGGAGATGCGTCAGGAAAGAGAAGATATACGACAGGAGTTGCGCCAGGAGCGAGATGAGATACGCCAGGAAAGGAGGGCGCAACAACAGCAGCTGCAACAGCAAATGCAACAACAACAGCAACAAGTACCACTGCCTCCACCTCCACCACCACCAGTTCCACCTCGAGACAAGCATAGAGAGTTCATGAGTCATAAGCCACCCACATTCGCTAGCTCACCTGATCCACTGGACGTGGATGATTGGCTGAAGTCCGTTGAGAAGATGTTGAATATTGCACAGTGCACGGACCGGGAGAAGGTTTTATATGCTTCTGGACGTCTGATTGGTCCTGCTGCTGACTGGTGGGATTCTTATACTGCTGCCCATGATGCTGCGGATACTATTACTTGGGTGGAGTTTAGTACACAATTCAGGAACTACCATATTCCAGCTGGGATGATAAAGATCAAGAAGAAGGAATTTCTGTCGCTGAAGCAAGGAAGTATGTCAGTCAGCGAGTACCGCGACAAGTTTATTCAGTTATCCAGATATGCCCCCGAAGAAGTTGCTGAAGACGAGAGGAAGCAAGAGCATTTCATTGAAGGACTTAATGGACCACTGCAGTATGCTCTTGTGGCACACACATTTCCATCATTTCAGAGGCTGCTTGATAAGGCACTGGCTATTGAACACAAGCGTGTTCAACTGGGAGATTTGAAGAGAAAGGCCATATCTCAAGGACAAGGAAGCAGCAGTGTTCGTCCTCGCTACAGTTCACCACAGGGTACACCGACTCGACCCGGAGGACCACGCCCAGTTCCGCAATCACCACTGAGGACTCCACCTCCTCGACAGGCTACCCCTACTGGCACCCCGACGAAGTTTTCAGGACAGAGTCCGGGCACTCAATGTTTCAAGTGTGGGAAGATTGGTCATTATGCAAATGTCTGCCCACAGAGGATTGCTACTACTCCAGTTCAGAACAAGCAACAGACCCCTGGCAAGGGATATTCTATTGCCAGGGTCAATCAAGTCAGCGTTGATGCTACTCCGGATGGAGGGGACCTCGTAATTGGTATGTTTTATGTTAATGCAATTCCTGCAACCATATTATTTGATTCTGGTGCTACACATTCATTCATGTCTGCTAGATATGCCAACACAAATGAAATACCACTGCTAAATATGAGAAAACCCCTGATAGTAATTACACCTAAAGGGCCTGTTGAGGCGAATCAAATGACACGTAGATTGACATTAACCATTATGGGTAGAGAATTTGGAGCTACTGCTATAATATTGGAGTCAAGCAGTATAGATTTGATCCTTGGTATGTCATGGCTAAGAAAGGCAAAGGCCGTTATAGCATGTGGTAGAGGTACCGTAGAACTCACTACTACTAGAGGAGAAAGGTTTCAAGTTAACATTGCAGTAACCTCCTCATCTATGCGTGCAATGTTCTTCATGCCTGAGGAGTTTGTTGGTGACAATATCCGGGTGGTTAGAGATTTTCCGGATGTCTTTCCAGAGGAGTTACCAGGAATGCCACCTGAAAGAGAAGTTGAGTTTGTTATTGACCTCTTACCTGGAACCGCCCCTATTTCTAAACGGCCATATAGAATGTCCGTAGAGGAGTTGAAGGAGCTTAAAAAGCAGTTAACTGAGTTACAAGAGGTTGGGTACATTCGTCCGAGTTCCTCACCATGGGGAGCACCGGTTTTGTTTGTACAGAAGAAGGATGGATCGCAGCGGATGTGTGTGGATTATAGATCTCTTAATGATGTTACGGTGAAGAACAAGTATCCGTTGCCCCGTATTGAGGATTTATTTGATCAGATGCGAGGTGCTAGAGTATTCTCGAAGATTGATCTCCGATCGGGTTACCATCAGATGAGGATTAGACCATCGGATATTCCCAAGACGGCTTTCTCGACTAGATATGGATTATATGAGTTTACTGTTATGTCGTTTGGATTAACCAACGCACCAGCTTATTTTATGAACTTAATGAACAAGGTGTTTATGGAGTATTTGGACAGATTCGTCGTGGTATTCATCGACGATATTCTTATTTACTCTCAGAGTGATAGTGATCACGAGGAACATCTGAGGATGGTGCTACAGAAGCTACGAGATAATCAACTCTATGCCAAGTTCAGCAAGTGCGAGTTTTGGATTGGCGAAGTGCCATTTCTTGGTCATATTATTTCTAATGGAGGAATAGCAGTGGATCCTGCTAAGGTTAAGGAGATAATGGAGTGGAGAGTACCCACTACAGTTACTGAGATTCGGAGTTTCTTGGGATTAGCAGGATATTATCGAAGATTTATTGAAGGATTTTCTAAGATTGCCAAGCCTATGACTTCACTTTTGGAGAAAGGAAAAGAATTTAAGTGGGACGAGAAGTGTCAAGACAGCTTTGATCTGTTGAAGAAGAGGTTGATGTCTCCACCAGTATTGGTTATGCCAGACCTACAAAAAGGATTTGATATCTATTGTGATGCATGTGGCCAAGGCTTAGGATGTGTGCTCATGCAAGAAGGACATGTGATTGCTTATGCTTCTCGTCAGTTACGGAGACATGAATTGAACTACCCTACACATGACTTGGAATTGGCAGCCGTTGTGCATGCACTTAAGATTTGGAGACATTATATCATGGGAACTAAGTGCCAAGTATATACGGATCATAAGAGTTTGAAGTATATATTCACTCAGAAGGATCTCAACCTTAGGCAACGCCATTGGTTGGAGCTTATTAAGGATTATGATTTGGAGATTCACTATCACCCGGGCAAGGCAAACTTGGTTGCAGATGCCTTGAGTCGCAAGGAGCATGTTCATTCAGCTATTGTTGCCCAGCTACCCGATGAGATTGTTGAGGATTTCAGGAGACTTAACCTGGGGATAGTTGCTCATACAGAAGGAGTTACTATTGATGTGGAACCTACTTTGGAGCAAGAGATCCGCAAAGGACAAGTTGGTGATGCTAAAATAAAAGAGATTAAGGATCTGATTACTGAAGGTCGAGTTCCAGAATTCACGGAAGACGAGCAGGGCACCGTATGGTTCAAGGACAGGATATGTGTTCCTGATATTAAAAGCCTTCGAGAGACTATATTGAAGGAGGCCCATGATTCGGATTATTCTATTCATCCTGGTAGTACCAAGATGTATCAGGATTTGAAACGGAAATATTGGTGGTATGGATTGAAAAGAGATGTAGCTGCACATGTGGCTATGTGTGATGTATGTCAAAGAGTTAAGGCTGAACACCAGAGGCCAGCTGGATTATTGCATCCACTGAAGATACCCGAGTGGAAGTGGGAAGAGATTGGTATGGATTTCATCACTGGATTGCCTCGCACCCAGAAAGGATATGATGCTATATGGGTGATTGTGGATAGATTGACTAAAGTGGCTCATTTTATTCCTGTGAAGACTACTTATAAAGGTTCTCAGCTGGCAGAATTATATATGGCTCGGATTGTGTGTTTACATGGAGTACCAAAGAAGATCGTGTCTGATCGAGGTTCGCAGTTTACCTCAAGGTTTTGGAGAAGCTTTCATGAGAATATGAGTACAAAGTTGAATTTTAGTACGGCTTATCACCCTCAGACTGATGGACAGACTGAAAGGACTAATCAAGTATTGGAAGATATGTTGAGAGCATGCGCTCTTCAGCATGGAGGAAGTTGGGATAAAAGTCTACCTTATGCTGAGTTCTCGTATAACAATAGCTATCAGGCCAGTCTGAAGATGTCACCTTTTGAGGCTCTGTATGGGAGGAAGTGCAGAACTCCTTTGTATTGGGATCAGACTGGAGAGAGACAGTTCTTTGGGCCTGAACTGATTCAAGAAGCAGAAGAACAAGTCCGTATAATTCGGGAGAATTTGAGGGTGGCTCAAACCAGGCAAAAGAGCTATGCTGATAATAGAAGGAGACCACTGGAATTTGAAGAAGGAGATTATGTGTATCTCAAGGTGTCACCACTTCGTGGAATGAGGAGATTCAAGGTTAAGGGCAAATTGTCCCCTCGCTATATTGGACCATTCTTGATCTTTAGGAGAGTTGGAGAGATGGCATACCAACTTGAGTTACCTGCCAGTCTATCAGATGTGCACAATGTGTTCCACGTGTCTCAGCTAAAGAAGTGTCTCCGTGTTCCTGAGGAACAGTTACCCATGGAAGAGCTCAGTGTTCAAGGTGATTTGACTTACACGGAGTACCCGATCAAGATTTTGGATACTTTGACTCGAGTTACAAGAAATAAGGTGATAAAGATGTGCAAAGTCCAATGGAGTCACCACGGTGAAGACGAAGCAACTTGGGAAAGAGAAGAAGAGCTTCGCATAGATTTTCCCCACCTTTTCTCTAGTTCTTCTTAAATCTCGAGGACGAGATTATTTTTAAGGGGGGTAGGATTTGTAACACCTACTTTGTAAGTGCTAGGAATAATATCAATAGAGAAACATTTTCTCTTTATGTGAGTTTGATCTTTATGCATCATCTTATGTGAACACCATGTCCAAGAACAATTAAATCAATGCATCATGCTGATTATTTTTGTATGCATTTTGTGACAAGAAAAATATTAAGACCAAAAAAGGGAATTTAAAACCTAAAAGAAATTCTTGAGAATAGAGAAGGGAAAGGAATATTATTCGATACAAATAAAATTATCATTGAAATTACTTCATCACAGTTGGTATGATCAAAATAAATAATTAGCCAGTATATAAAATGCCACAAAGTTTGAATTTGGATTGAAGTTTGAATTTGAAAAAAGAAATGAAACAGAAAATAAAAAGAAAAAAAGAAAAGAAGCTTACCTGGGCCTCTGGCGCCAATTCGGCCCATTAACCAGTGCAGCCCACTCTTCAGCTAACCGGCGCCGACACGGGGGGGCCAGTTGTCAGCCACAGACCGAGCGCGCGCTCGTTCCTCCCCTCGCTGCCAACTGGGGCCCGCTCGTCTGCCTTCGGCGCCGACAGCTTGACCCCACGCGTCAGCCGCTGTTACACCGCGCGCGCGCCACACCCTCTGTCTCGCGGGACCCGCGTGCCAGCCTCACTTTCGCTTCACCGCGCGCTTACTGGTTTTTTTTTCCCTACGACACTTCCACGCGGGGCCCACACGTCATCGCCCACCTATCGCGCGTATGGCGGACGACCGCAACCACCGCGCCGATGAATGCGGAGCTGGCGGACTTGAAGACCGGCTAGGCATCATGCCCATAAGAGACCCCCTTGACCACGCTTCTCCTTGTATCCCACTCCTTCCGCATCCGCTACGCCGTCCCTAACCACCTCGCTGCCGCGTTCCGCGCAAAGTTCGCCGCGCCGCCGGTGAAAACGATCCCTGCCGACCTTCCCTCCTCTTCGTGTGGCCGGGTGCGTGCGTCGGTGCCCGGTGGCCCTGTTCGAGCTCGCGTGGTGTGCTGAGCAACCCCGAATCGGGGGGAATTTCTCACCGGAGTGCGCAACCGGGCGGAACATCCTCCTCCTCGTGGTCGGCTCGCCTGCGCTAACGATACTCGGTAAGAACCACTCGCCCGGACCCGCTTTACTATCCATAGCATGTATTCCGATTGAATTTGAGTTTCATGCCCGGAATCTGGAGATTGGCCCCGCCGGCGTGAGGCTTGGCCGCGGTGGCGTCTCGGCGCGGCTGCGTCGGGAGGGAGGCGATGATGGCGCGGCCGTTGGATCGGGCACGTACGGGTACGATTAGATCTAGGTTTGGGGTAATCGTGACCGTCGGATGGCGCTCGGACGGTTCCGATTAGATCAGGGCGTACCTCTTCGGGGATTGAACCAGAGCCGTTGATCGTGGATCCTGCGGCTCAGGTTGCGTACCGGTTCGCGCAGCGCGGATTCAATCCTGGCGCTCAGTTTTAATCGGACAGCTGGAATTAGATTATACCCCTTCGCGCTGGCAGTCTTTTAAAAGAGTCCCTGTTGTTTTACAGAATTAACCCGCGGTCCACTGTGCGGGTGATCTGAGTCTTAGAAGATTTTACCCAGAGCCCCCTGCTGTTCTCAGATTTTGAGGCCCAGTCCAGTCAACACGAAAACCAGAGAAAATAAATAGAAAATGAATTTTTAATATGAAAATAATTGCTAGAACTTTATAAATTCATAGAAAATTCATACTAACTCCAAATTCATCCATTCCAGTTCCTAAAATTTTGTAATTTTATTCTCTAGCACTTAGTGTCTCTGTTTTGGCATAAAAACAGTAAGAAATTTATTTATCACTTAATCCTGTTTAAAGCACATAAAACCTTTGAAAATGCATAACTTAAAATCTATAACTCAGAAAATTATGATTCCAGTTCCTAAGTTTTTATTTTAGTATGTAGAATATCTCTGTGTATTTTGTTTACATGCTTGGTGTAATGTTAATTTTCCCTATATCCTGTGCTTGTTTGTATTGTGGCGAGTAGAAGAGCCCGTTGCTGAGGATCCTGGTGAGCAGCAGGTTGAAGTAGCTGAGCAGGAGCTCATTGAAGGCAAGTTGTGCCCTTGACCACTTTTTACCCAATAATGTTCTTTAATATCACATACTCATGCATAGGTTAATTTTGATGGGACCCAATAGGTCACCCTAGATTGTTTATCTCATTACCTTGTTTACCCCTGAATCACTTGGGTAGTTTGCTATTACTTTATATGGTTTTGGGATAATCATTTATTACCTCTATGTTCCAATTCTTGTTGTTATTCTGTTTATGTTCATGTTGTTATCATTAATGTTAATTGGAACATAGAGCTTAACTTGAGAACCACGTGCCACCACAAGGGAGGAATGGGACCCCTTGGCTGACTAATTAGGAAAGCTAGTGGAAGACTACCTTACCTGAAAGGGGCAAGGGCAGTAGGGGAGAGGTCAGGGTAGGGAGGTCCCTGGTTGATTTTGCTGCGATGGCGGTCAGCCAGGAACCCTGCACTGGATCTTCCTATAAACTGTAGCGGGTTTTCGGAAGCTAGTGGAACTTTGTAAAGGCCTCGTAGTGTTGCTCTGCCGCGCTTCCTAGGTAGAGGTGTATGGGATTCATGACCCCTTGGCAGATGGGTAACATGACTTGTGGGTAAAGGGTACAACCTCTGCAGAGTGTAAAACTGGTATACTAGCCGAGCTCACGGTCATGAGCGACTCAGGACTCTCTGATGTTTAAATTATGGAACTTAAATTCAATTTTGTCATTTGCATTGCATGGGTTTATTATTAATTTTGTTCTATTACTTTACTTATGGTTTGGTATTTACTTACACTTAGTAACTGCTAATAAAATTTTGACCAACTACTTAAAAGCAATGCTCAGCTTTAACCCCTATCATTGATTAGCCTTACACATCACATGAACTCACACCTTTGTAAGTTTATGTCCACTGGTTCCCCACAACTTGTTGAGCTATGATCATGTGTGAGCTCACCCTTGCTGTCTCACACCCCCCCCCCCCACAGGAGATGATCAGGTGGTTCAGGAGGAGCCGCCTAACACTGAGGAGTTCGATCTGATCTAGGTGGCGTTTCCCAGTCGACATTGGCGCCTACGATCCTTAGTTCATTTTATCTTTATTATTTTATCTTGTAATAAGTCTTCCGCTATGTAATAAATACTCTGATGTTAATGACATTTATCTCTATACACTCTGTTATTCTATATGTTGTCTTCTTGGCGCATGTATGAGATGCACCCGGCTTTGTCCTTTAAAACCGGGTGTTACACTTGCTTTGGTTGTGTTGTCATCAATCACCAAAAAGGGGGAGATTGTAAGGAAAATGGACCCCGGGCCATTTGGTTAATTGAGTTTTGGTGCTTGATGAACAACACAATCCGTGAACTAATAAGTTTTCTAGTGTTTGTGTTTGTAGTTCACAGGATGCGAAGAGAATTGGACCAAGGTATAGAGGATGCAACACCTCAAAAGAAGACATAAAAAGATGCATAGGAGTCCAAGACTCAAGAACAAAAGAAGCCCGAAGAAATCAGCGAAGAAACCCAAGAAGAGGGCTGTCAGCCAGCGCCTGGTGGCGCACCGGACAGTGCTGTCCGGTGTGCACCGGACTGTCTGCGCAGAGAGGCCATAGACAGGCGCTCTCTGGCTGTTGCACCGGTCTGTCCGGTGGGGCACCGGACAGTCGGCACCGGACTGTCCGGTGTGCACCGGACTGTCCGGTGTGCACCGGATAGACGACAACGGTTGGATCCAACGGTCGACTGCTACAGGCGCCAACGGTCGGCTGACGTGGCGTGCACCGGACACTGCACAGTGGATGTTCGGTGGGGCACCGGACTGTCCGGTGCACCTGACGACAGAAAGCTGCTGCTTTCTGTCCAACGGCTAGTTTGGGGTGTGGAGGCTATAAATACCACCCCAACCGGCCATTCTCAAGTGTGAGAGCCCAAGCAACATACCAAGTCACATAGTGCATATTTCCAAGAGCTCAAACACCCGAGTGCTTAATAGAATCACTCGGTGATTAGCGTAGGTGCTTTGCGAAGTGCTTAGGTTAGTTAGACCGCTTTAGCGCTTGCTCTAGGTGAACCCTAGATTGTTGAGTGAGTTTAGATAAACCTCACAACCCCTCGGCTCTTGCGTGAGTCGTTGTAATTGTACCAAGTGGGGCGAGAGTCTTGCGAGACCGTGACAACCGCGTTTGTGTCACGGCCGCCACCGTGTACCGGAGGGAACGAGGCCCGCGGCATTTCGGCCGGAAGCTTGATAGTGGAGACGGCGGGGAGCGTCCAAGAGGAGCCGGAAGCGGAGAACCACTTGCGCGTGGAGAAGGCCCGTGGCTCTCTACGGAGTTACTCGACCGTGGTGCTTGGCCCTCGCGTGGGCTTCCCTTTGCGTAGGGGCACCAACGAGGATTAGTCGGGACCTTGCGTGGTTCCGGATACCTCGGTAAAAATACCGGGGTCATCCATGAGAGTTTGCTTCTCTACTTAGCTCTTTACATTCCACATTTATATTAAGCATTTAAGTTTCAATCTTGTAGTCATACTTATTTAGTATAGATTGAAACTTAGCCTTTGCGGTAGAGATAGCAACACTTAGACAAAACCTAGTTTGCACATTCTAGTTTTGATTATTTGCAAAAGTTTTGCTCTAGGGATTTAATTGTGGCCTAGTTTAGTAAAAGTTTTAGAAGTCCTAATTCACCCCCCCCCCTCTTAGGCGTCACCCGTTTCCTACAATAGTATTTACCATCTAGCACTCTGAAACCCTTTCTTAAAGCTGATTGAAGAACCCTCGCATCAGATGCAGACCCTTCCCACCCACATGAGATGAATGTGAAATTCAAATTGAAGTCGCATGCCAACATCATGTTTTGAGAAAGGTTTCCTTTTCGATTTCTAAATGGAGGGGCTCTCTCTTCACTAATAGTTATGGGGACGTGTGTCCCATTAATTGCACTAATGCAATTTTGAAAGTAAGGCCAAAATCGAGGATTGGATGTAATCTTCACATGTGGGTGGTTTACACTTGGGAGCTTCACAAATCTTTGAGTTAGAGCTGGGATTATACCAAAGAATTCGCTTATCTTTCTATGTATGGTTTCCCCGCTATTTTGAAAATCTTTTTGTAAGATCGCATTGCTAGCATTTTGAGATATCATGTACATGAATATCCCAAGATGCTCCTCAATGCTCATATTTGAATTGTCTTGCAACAATCCTTCCCTTCTAAGATAGCTTGCTACAGTTCTTAAGATCCCTGGCTCCATTCGAAACTCAGATTTGCACCAGCTCTCATGACCATCGAGCATTTCTCTAACTTTTTGTGCACCACTACAACAAGAAGTGTGTACTGGCCTCTTTTCAGAATAAAGGGACGCATATATAGCTGGAACTAACACAAAAAATAACTCATCATCATCCTCCTGTTTCAAATGTTTCCTTATCAACTCAATTCTAGAACCCATTTGTTAGTATCCCTAAAACAAGAGAACAAGTTTGAGAAATATGACAAGAAGTGTGTACATGGTTGAGTATGTAGGATCCCTATGCTACATCCTAGTCAAAATTCAGGCCTTATGCAGTAAAAATACGTCCTAGTTCAGATAAATACTTTGTGAGAGAAATACTCTATGCTAACCATTTTATGGGGCGTTTGGATCCCTTCATTTTAGAGGAATTAGAATTCACTCAATAAAGTAACTTATTTAGTTTGGAATTTGACATTCCACCACTTTCCAAAGTTCAGATATAAGCCTATCTCAAATTCATGGGGTGGAGGATGGGAAATGATTTTATGCATTAGTAGAATTTGTTTCTACTCTGTAACTTATATGACACTCTTCGTTTCACTCCACTATAGTAAAAATGTAGCATATAAATATCTTCGACATCTTGCTAATAATAGTATACAAATATATGTTACATAAAACCGAATTAGCTTAATTGATATATACCAAAATTACTATTATTAGAATGGAATTCAATTCTAATGATCCAAACGGGTGATTTAGTAGTTGAGAAAACAATCAGGAAGAAATATGTATCGTTGATACTGAAGTGAATTCTTGTATCCAAGAAACTTGGAATCAATTTGCTCTAAACATTTGAAAACTAAGAAACAGATAGGCCAAGGTGTACTTGTGCACTAAGGAAGTGAAGGGCAGCAATCTCAGCATCAATAGCAAGGCAACCTGTCACCTGTCAGCATCAACCTTGTACGCCAATGCAAGTTAGATATGAAATCATACAGACCTGTACATGCGTATTAAATAACAAGAAATGCAGTAGTGGTTCAAAGATTGTTATTTTCCCTATTAAATTAAATAACAAGAAATGAAATTTAAGCACATAAGAAAAGCATTACTAATCCATACAGTATATTATAATATGCTCCTAGTATTAAAATAGAAGATTTGCTTATCTAAGTTTGAAGAGGACAAACAGAAGGGGGCAACATTCAATAGGAAGAACAGAAGGGGAGCAGAACTTAGTAAATGCATTGTGATGTTAGTATTCCAAACAACAAGCATATATGTGACATATCTCACATGTTTCTATCTTATATGACATAATTACTGCAATCCGCAAGCAAGTGCTTACATAATTGCTAATGATTCTTTGTTTATTTTATGGACTGATCAAAACAAATAAAGAAGCTACTAAAGCACTCTCGCCATGACACAACAGCAGCAAGGTCATCACTTTGCACTGTTGTCCGTCGCCAGGCCACCACCACTACCCCACTCCCATTCAGATCAGACCTCTCCTCTCCTCTTCCTCCAGCTAGCCATAATGTAACACCCTGAATTTGGGGGTATAAATTTCTTGCTAAATATCTACTAAATTCAGGTGTTACTCTTATCTCTCTCTAGACTTTCTCTCTCTCCTTTTCTTTTAGCTAGAATTGAGTTAATTAGGACTTAGGAGTGGATTAATTATTTATTTTGTCAAAACAATATGAGTCATGAAATGTTGCATCATGCTAAGCTTCAAATATTCTTTGAATTATTACACATGTTTGAATTTGAAACTTGGTTTGAATTTGAATTGAAAACCCTAGGGAAATAAAATAGAAAAGCATTAGAAATTCTAGGAAAAAGAAAAAGCCATTTCGGCCCACGCCAGCTCGGTCGGCCTATCCCGCGTGCCTGGCCGCCCTATCAGCCTATCCCGCGCCCCCTCTCCCTCTCTCTTTCGCTGCTCTATGGGGTCAGCCTGTCGGCGTCGATCCCCTCGCGCACGCGCGCGTTCTCTCTCACTGCCCTGTGGACCCCTTTCGTCAGTTCTGTCCGCCCGTTAGTGTTCGTCCTCTCTCTCTGCCCCGCGGACCCCACCCGTCAGTCCCCTCCGCTTCCCTAACCTCTTGCCCACACTCCCGCCGTGGACACACCCACGTCCGCGCATTTCTCGGCCACCTCCGCACGCCCTCGACCCCTTTTGAGCCCACACCTCGCTCGCCCACTCCCCCTACTCATTTGCGCCCTCAGCCGAGCACTCTCGCTCTCTCTCTCTCAACCTGCGCATGTGCCTAGGAAGTTTTGCCGCTCGCCGTGGTTCCGTCGACGTCGAGCCCCTCGCCGTGTCCGTTGTCCCGGTAAGCTCCGCCTTATCACCCGCCACCTAGAACGCCCCTCGGTTCGCCCTCTCCCCCTCTGATTCACCTGGTCCACGCTAACCGGAGCGTTTCTTGCGCAGCCAGAGAGACGTCGCCTCCGACCCGCGTCCTCACCGTGCCCTAGATGCCGTTCGTGAGCTTCTGAGTCTCCACTTGAGGTAACTGTCCTAACCCTGTCCTTATTTTCCCCTACCTTGCACTTTCTCGCCCGCGATTGCTCGCCGGAGTGCCCTCGGTCCGCCGAGGACCTCCCCTCCGCCAGTTGCCTCACCCCCATTCCTGCTGCCTCGATCCCGCCATAGTGTTCGCCAGGTCCTCCCTAACCTTCCTGGTCACCCAGACCACCCCTAGCGCCCCTAGGAGCCCTAGTCCACTTCGTCACCAACGGTTATGCCGTCGCGGGTGCGTATGGCGCCGCCCCTGGCCGGCCGAAGAGGACAAAGTCCCTAGCACCGATCCTAACCGTCCAGCCTTCATCGGATGGCCTAGATGCATGGATAACGTTTTGCGTGGGCTGTGGAGCTAGAACCGTTGATCGACGATCTAGCGGCCAGCGTGTCCCGTGCTCTCAGCACCTCGCTGACCCATGGGCCCCGTGCGCCAGTGCCTCAGCCCTTCCCTGCCCCACCTGTTAGTCGCGCCCTCGCGCTCACCCGTGGGATTTGATCTCAGCCGTTCGCTTGTGATCATGCGATCAAGATTACCCGATACCCCTTCGCGTGGCGGTTTTGCTTAAGAGACCCTCGGGTTTCCGAGAATCAACCTATTGTCTTGTGTTTTAGCGCGCAAACCTCTGAACTCTTATAATCAGACCCCTGGCTTTTTAAATAATCATAGAATTGGGCCTAGTTTCATATTTCAAACTTCAAAACTTGTTTATTTCATATCTTTTTCATATGAACTCCAAATTTAGTGGTTCAAATTACAAAATGTTCATAGAAATATTCTCTGCCCAAATAAATTATGATCATCCACAATTTGTGCACTTTAATTTTATGAGATTAATAAAATGCTAATGCTATTTAGATGTTTAATTTTGTGAGATTAATAAAATGTTGGGTATAATTTTGTGTCTCACTAAAATTAGTGGCATTAAACTATATAGTTTATAATATCTAGGGAATCACTAATCTCTAAATGAATTAATCCCTAACATTTAAGTCTACCCTTTATGTTCATAGTGTCTTATCAAACTTGTGTCCACTTGATTGTACATGTTTGGTGTGTTGTTCATTTGTACTTTTCTAAATGTATTGAATATATGATCGCTTTATTTAGACAACGAGCAGCCCGTGGTTCCTAAGTGTGTTGCCGAAGATCTTCCTGAGCAACAACCTAGTGAAGGCAAGTGTCCGCTAAGCCATTATGTCCTATTTACTTATAATTCATCGTCCCGCATTACATTATTGAAACCTAAGGATTGACTAGTCTGTATTTACTTATCCTTGTTTACCTTTGGGTTATCATGGTTAGCTTTATGTTATTGCTTTACTTTACTCAATGAACATGATGTGAACATTTATGATATGATGATGTTATCCCAATGATGATCTTGTGATACTTTAGGAGACTCAGGCTGTTTCCTGAGTACCTCTCCGTAAGGACCTATTTAGGGAGTGCCAAGGGTGGGATGGGACGCCCTTAGCTGATTAATTAGAGGAACCAGGTGAGTAGTTGGCTTCACCGTAGGGCCGTCAATGGGGTTCGGGCACAGTACTTGCTCTGCCGATACTAGTTGCAGAGGTTCTTGATTTGGTTTTGTTTGTCACTCTTCCTTTGGGGAGAGGTACTGTGTTTATCAAACCGGAGAAACCTAACGTGCGACTATGACCTCTAGGAAATCTTTGTAAAGGATACGTAGTGATACCCTGCTAGGCCACCTAGTTAGTGGTCAATGGAGATTGGCTCTTTCCGGGCAGAATGGGAATCACGGCTTGTGGGTAAAGTGTGCGACCTCTACAAGGTGTTAGAAACGGGTATATCAGTCGTGCTCACGGTTAAGAGCGGCCTTGGGATCCTCTTTGATTAGAAGAACTTTGGTTACTTTTATGATGATGATTAATGATGATGGTATAATTATGATCTCTGGTATTTCCTCTTGGAGGGAGTGCTTTTGGGTAATAACCGGGTTTATTACTAAAACTTGGCTCTACTAATAGTAATAAATACTTGACCAACTAAAAGCAACTGCTTAACTGAAAGTTGCCTAGAGGGGGGGTGAATAGGGCAAAACTGAAATTCTCAAAAATAATCACAACTACAAGCCGGGTTAGCGTTAGAAATATAATAGAGTCCGCGAGAGAGGGTGCAAAACAAATCGCAAACGAAATAAGAAGTGTGACACGCGGATTTGTTTTACCGAGGTTCGGTTCTCGCAAACCTACTCCCCGTTGAGGAGGCCACAAAGGCCGGGTCTCTTTCAACCCTTACCCTCTCTCAAAACGGTCCCTCGGACCGAGTGAGCTTTCTCTTCTCAATCACTTGGAACACAAAGTTCCCACAAGGACCACCACAAGTTTGGTGTCTCTTGCCTCAATTACAAGTGAGTTTGATCGCAATGAAAGAATCAAGAAAGAAGAAAGCAATCCAAGCGCAAGAGCTCGAAAGAACACAAGCAAATCTCTCTCTCTAATCACTAGGGCGTTGTGTGGAATTTGGAGAGGATTTGATCTCTTTGGTGTGTCTAGAATTGAATGCTAGAGCTCTTGTAAGTAGTTGAGAAGTGGAAAACTTGGATGCCATGAATGGTGGGTGGTTGGGGGTATTTATAGCCCCAACCACCAAACTAGCCGTTTGGTGGAGCTGTCTGTTCGATGGTGCACCGGACAGTCCGGTGCGACAGCTACGTCACCAAAAGCCGTTGGGGTCGACCGTTGGAGTTCTGTCTTCTGGGCCCGCCTGGATGTCCAGTGGCGCACCGGACATGCACTGTAGATTGTCCGGTGCGCCAGCATGGGCGTGCCTGACCTCTGCGCGCGCAGCGCGCGCATTTAATGCGTCGCAGGTAGCCGTTGGCGCCGAGATAGCCGTTGCCCCGCTGTTGCACCGGACAGTCCGGTGTACACCGGACAGTCCGGTGAATTATAGCGGAGTGGCCGAAGTGAATTCCCGAGGCTGGCGAGTTTTGGAGGCCGCTCTTCCTTGGAGCACCGGACATGTCCGGTGTACACCGGACAGTCCAGTGAATTATAGCGGAGTGGCCTCTGGAAATTCCCGAAGGTGAGCAGTTTGGAGTTGGAGTCCTCTGGTGCACTGGACATGTCCGGTGGCACACCGGACAGTCCGGTGCGCCAGACCAGAGGTGCCTTCGGTTGTCCCTTGCTCCTTTGTTTGAACCCAATACTTGGTCTTTTTATTGGCTAAGTGTGAATCTTTTGCACCTGTATAACTTATACACTAGAACAAACTAGTTAGTCCAAATATTTGTGTTGGTCAATTCAACCACCAAAAATTAATTAGGGACTAGGTGTAAGCCTAATTCCCTTTCAATCTCCCCCTTTTTGGTGATTGATGCCAACACAAACCAAAGCAAATATAAATGAACTAGTTTGCATAATGTAAGTGCAAAGGTTGCATGGAATTGAGTCAATATAAATACTTACATGATGTGCATGGATTGTTTCTTTGTTTTTAACATATTGGACCACATTTGCACCACATGTTTTGTTTTTGCAAATCTTTTTGTAAATTCTTTTTTTAAAATCCTTTTGCAAGATAGTCAAAGGTAAATGAATAAGATTTTTGCAAAGCATTTTCAAGATTTGAAATTCTCTCCCCTTGTTCCAAATGCTTTTTCTTTGACTAAACAAAACTCCCCCTCAAATAACTTCTCCTCTTAGTGTTCAAGAGGGTTTTAAGATATCAAGTTTTGAAAATAATACTTGCTCCCCCTTTAGAACACAAAGAGATACTAATTTGAAATTTTCCAATTGAAAAACATTAAATTTTTAAATTAGGGCGGTGGTGCGGTCCTTTTGCTTTGGGCTCATACTTTCTCCCCCTTTGGCATGAATCGCCAAAAACGGATACTTTGAGTGAGATATAAGCCCTTAGAAGTACTTTCTCCCCCTTTGGTCATAAATAAATGAGTGAAGATTATACCAAAGACGGAAAGTGATGCGGAGTGATGGCGAAGGATGAGTAGTAGAGTGGAGTGGAAGCCTTTGTCTTCGCCGAAGACTCCAATTCCCTTTCAATATACCTATGACTTGGTTTGAAATACACTTGAAAACACATTAGTCATAGCATATATTAAAGAGACATGATCAAAGGTATACTTATGAGCTATGTGTGCAAGTTTAGCAAAAGAAGTTCCTAGAATCAAGAATATTTAGCTCATGCCTAAGTTTGGTAAAAGTTTGTTCATCAAGAGGCTTGGTAAAGATATCGGCTAATTGATTCTTAGTGTTAATGTATGAAATCTCGATATCCCCCTTTTGTTGGTGATCCCGAAGAAAATGATACCGAATGGCTATGTGTTTAGTGCGGCTATGCTCAACGGGATTATCCGCCATGCGGATTGCACTCTCATTATCACATAGAAGAGGAACTTTGGTTAATTTGTAACCATAGTCCCGCAGGGTTTGCCTCATCCAAAGCAATTGCGCGCAACAATGGCCTGTGGCAATGTACTCGGCTTCGGCGGTAGAAAGAGCGACCAAATTTTGTTTCTTTGAAGCCCAAGACACCAAGGATCTTCCCAAGAACTGACAAGTCCCCGATGTGCTCTTCCTATTAATCTTGCACCCCGCCCAATCGGCATCCGAATAACCAATCAAATCAAATGTGGATCCCCGAGGGTACCAAAGCCCAAACTTAGGAGTGTAAGCCAAATATCTCAAGATTCGTTTTACGGCCGTAAGGTGGGATTCCTTAGGGTCAGATTGGAATCTTGCACACATCCATACGGAAAGCATAATGTCCGGTCGAGATGCACATAAATAAAGCAATTAACCAATCATTGACCGGTATACCTTTTGATCCACGGACTTACCTCCCGTGTCAAGGTCGAGATGCCCATTTGTTCCCATGGGTGTCTTGATGGGCTTGGCATCCTTCATTCCAAACTTGCTTAGAATGTCTTGAGTATACTTGGTTTGGCTAATGAAGGTGCCCTCTTGGAGTTGCTTGACTTGGAATCCTAGAAAATATTTCAACTCCCCCATCATAGACATCTCGAATTTCTGTGTCATGATCCTACTAAATTCTTCACATGTAGATTCGTTAGTAGACCCAAATATAATATCATCAACATAAATTTGGCATACAAACAAATCATTGTCAAGAGTTTTAGTGAATAAAGTAGGATCGGCCTTGCCGACTTTGAAGCCATTTACAATAAGGAAATCTCTAAGGCATTCATACCATGCTCTTGGGGCTTGCTTGAGCCCATAAAGCGCCTTAGAGAGCCTATAGACATGGTTAGGGTACTCACTATCTTCAAAGCCAGGAGGTTGCTCAACGTAGACCTCCTCCTTGATTGGTCCATTGAGGAAAGCACTCTTCACGTCCATTTGATAAAGCTTGAAGCCATGGTAAGTAGCATAGGCTAATAATATGCGAATTGACTCAAGCCTAGCTACGGGTGCATAGGTTTCACCGAAATCCAAACCTTCGACTTGGGAGTATCCCTTGGCCACAAGTCGAGCTTTGTTCCTTGTCACCACACCATGCTCATCTTGCTTGTTGCGGAAGACCCACTTGGTTCCTACAACATTTTGGTTAGGACGTGGAACTAAATGTCATACCTCGTTTCTCGTGAAATTGTTGAGCTCCTCTTGCATCGCCATCACCCAATCCGAATCTTGGAGTGCTTCCTCTACCCTGTGTGGCTCAATAGAGGAAACAAACGAGTAATGCTCACAAAAATGTGCAACTCGAGATCGAGTAGTTACCCCCTTATGAATGTCGCCGAGGATGGTGTCGACGGGGTGATCTCGTTGGATTGCTTGGTGGACTCTTGGGTGTGGCGGCCTTGGCTCTTCATCCTCCTTGTCTTGATCATTTGCATCTCCCCCTTGATCATTGCCGTCATCTTGAGGTGGCTCATCTCTTTGATCTTGTCTTTCATCAACTTGAGCTTCGTCCTCATTTTGAGTTGGTGGAGATGCTTGCGTGGAGGAGGATGGTTGATCTTGTGTATGTGGAGGCTCTTCGGATTCCTTAGGACACACATCCCCAATGGACATGTTCCTTAGCGCGATGCATGGAGCCTGTTCTTCACCTATCTCATCAAGATCAACTTGCTCTACTTGAGAGCCGTTAGTCTCATCAAACACAACGTCACAAGAAACTTCAACAAGTCCTGAGGACTTGTTAAAGACTCTATATGCCCTTGTGTTTGAGTCATATCCTAGTAAAAAGTCTTCTACAGTTTTAGGAGCAAATTTAGATTTTCTACCTCTCTTAACAAGAATAAAGCATTTGCTACCAAAAACTCTAAAATATGAAATATTTGGCTTTTTACCGGTTAGGAGTTCATAGGATGTCTTCTTGAGGATTCGGTGTAGATATAACCGGTTGATGGCGTAGCAAGCGGTGTTGACCGCCTCGGCCCAAAACCGATCTGGTGTCTTGTACTCATCAAGCATGGTGCTTGCCATGTCCAATAGAGTTCGATTCTTCCTCTCCACTACACCATTTTGTTGAGGGGTGTAGGGAGAAGAGAACTCATGCTTGATGCCCTCCTCCTCAAGGAAGCCTTCTATTTGTGAGTTCTGAACTCCATCCCGTTGTCGCTTCTAATTTTCTTGATCCTTAAGCCGAACTCATTTTGAGCCCGTCTCAAGAATCCCTTTAAGGTCTCTTGGGTATGGGATTTTTCCTGCAAAAAGAACACCTAAGTGAAGCGAGAATAATCATCCACAATAACTAGACAGTACTTACTCCTGCCGATGCTTATGTAAGCGATCGGGCCGAATAGATCCATGTGAAGGAGCTCCAGTGGCATGTCACTTGTTATGATGTTCTTGTGTGGATGATGAGTGCCAACTTGCTTCCCGGCTTGGCATGCGCTACAAATCCTGTCTTTCTCAAAATGAACATTTGTTAGTCCTAAAATGTGTTCTCCCTTTAGAAGCTTATGAAGATTCTTCATTCCAACATGGGCTAGTCGGCGGTGCCAGAGCCAACCCAAGTTAGTCTTAGCAATTAAGCAAGTGTCGAGTTCAGCTCTATCAAAATCTACCAAGTATAGCTGACCCTCTAACACTCCGTTAAATTCTATTGAATCATCACTTCTTCTAAAGACAGTGACACCTACATCAGTAAATAGACAGTTGTAGCCCATTTGACATAGTTGCGAAACGGAAAGCAAATTGTAATCTAAAGAATCTACAAGAAAAACATTGGAAATAGTATGGTCATGTGATATAGCAATTTTACCCAATCCTTTGACCAAACCTTGATTTCCATCCCCGAATGTGATAGCTCGTTGGGGATCTTGGTTTTTCTCATATGAGGAGAACATCTTCTTCTCCCCTGTCATGTGGTTTTTGCACTCGCTGTCGAGTATCCAACTTGAGCCCCCGGATGCATACACCTACAAAACAATTTTAGTTCTTGACTTTAGGTACCCAAACGGTTTTGGGTCCTTTGGCATTAGAAACAAGAACTTTGGGTACCCAAATACAAGTCTTAGAGCCCTTGTGTTTGCCCCCAACAAACTTGGCAACTACCTTGCCAGATTTGTTAGTCAAAACATAAGATGCATCAAAAGTTTTAAATGAAATGCTATGATCATTTGATGCAATAGGAGTTTTCTTTCTAGGCAACTTAGCACGGGTTGGTTGCCTAGAGCTAGATGTCTCACCCTTATACATAAAAGCATGGTTAGGGCCAGAGTGAGACTTCCTAGAATGAATTTTCTTAATTTTGCTCTCGGGATAACCGGCAGGGTACAAAATATAACCCTCGTTATCCTGAGGCATGGGAGCCTTGCCCTTAACAAAGTTAGACAAGTTTTTAGGAGGGGTATTAAGTTTGACATTGTCTCCCCTTTGGAAGCCAATGCCATCCTTGATGCCAGGGCGTCTCCCATTATAGAGCATACTTCTAGCAAATTTAAACTTTTCATTTTCTAAGTTATGCTCGGCAATTTTAGCATCTAATAATGCTATATGATCATTTTGTTGTTTAATTAAAGCCATGTGACCATGAATAGCATTGATATCAACATCTCTACATCTAGTACAAATAGAAGTGTGCTCAACGGTAGATGTAGAGGGTTTGCAAGATTTTAATTCTACAACCTTAGCATGCAACATATCATTCTTAGTTCTAAGGTCGGAAATAATAGTATTGCAAACATCAAAATCTTTAGCCTTAGCAATCAAATTTTCATTTTCTACTCTAAGGCTAGCAAGAGAATCATTCAATTCCTTAATCTTAGCAAGCAAATCATCATTATCATTTCTAAGATTGGGAATTGAAGCATCACAAACATGAGAATCA
Organism: Zea luxurians; assembly: GCA_029449295.1. Classification (NCBI taxonomy): domain Eukaryota; kingdom Viridiplantae; phylum Streptophyta; class Magnoliopsida; order Poales; family Poaceae; genus Zea; species Zea luxurians. Next base: position 98,603,872 of record JAOPSE010000015.1, on the reverse strand, counting down.
ACCTTAGCAATTAATCTACCATTTTCATTTCTAAGGTTGTCTATAGTCTCATGGCAAGTTCTTAGCTCACTAGACAATTTTTCACATTTTTCAACTTGTAGAGCATAAGCATTTTTTACCTTAACATGCTTTTTGTTTTCCTTAATAAGGAAGTCCTCTTGAGAGTCCAAGAGATCATCCTTCTCATGAATAGCACTAATCAATTAATTTAATTTTTCCTTTTGTTGCATGTTTAGGTCGGCAAAAAGGGTACGCAAATTATTCTCCTCATCACTATCATTATCATCACTAGAGGATTCATATTTAGTGGAGGATTTAGATTTAACCTTCTTCCTTTTGCCGTCCTTTGCCATGAGGCACTTGTGGCCGACGTTGGGGAAGAGGAGTCCCTTGGTGACGGCGACGTTGGCGGCATCCTCGTCGGAGGAGGACTCAGTGGAGCTCTCGTCAGAGTCCCACTCCCGACAAACATGGGCATCGCCGCCCTTCTTCTTGTAGTACTTCTTCTTTTCTCTCCTCTTTCCCTTCTTGTCGTCGCCCCTGTCACTGTCACTAGACATAGGACATTTTGCAATAAAATGACCGGGCTTACCACATTTGTAGCACACTTTCTTGGAGCGGGGTTTGTAGTCCTTCCCCCTCCGTTGCTTGAGGATTTGGCGAAAGCTTTTGATGATTAAAGCCATCTCCTCATTGTCGAGCTTGGAGGCGTCAATTGGTTGTCTACTCGGTGTAGACTCCTCCTTCTTCTCCTCCGTCGCCTTAAATGCCACCGGTTGTGCTTCGGACGTGGAGGGTTCGTCAAGCTCGTTGATCTTCTTTGAGCCTTTAATCATACATTCAAAGCTCACAAAATTCCCGATTACTTCCTCAGGAGTCATTAGTGTATATCTTGGATTACCACGAATTAATTGTACTTGAGTAGGGTTAAGGAAAATAAGTGATCTTAAAATAACCTTAACCACCTCGTGGTCATCCCATTTCTTGCTCCCGAGGTTGCGCACTTGGTTCACCAAGGTTTTGAGCCGGTTGTACATATCTTGTGGCTCCTCCCCTTGGCGAAGACGAAAGCGACCGAGCTCCCTCTCGATCGTTTCCCGCTTGGTGATTTTGGTGAGTTCATCACCCTCGTGCGCGGTCTTGAGAAGGTCCTAAATTTCCTTTGCATTCTTCAACCCTTGCACCTTGTTGTATTCCTCCTTGCTTAGAGAGGCGAGGAGTATGGTTGTAGCTTGGGAGTTGAAGTGCTCGATTTGGGCCACTTCGTCCGTATCATAGTCTTCATCCCCTACGGATGGTACCTGTGCTCCAAATTCAACAACATTCCATATACTTTTGTGGAGTGAGGTTAGATGAAATTTCATTAAATCACTCCACCTAGCATAATCTTCGCCATCAAAAGTTGGCGGTTTGCCTAATGGAACGGAAAGTAATGGAGTATGTCTAGATGTACGAGGATAGTGTAAGGGGATCTTACTAAACTTCTTGCGCTCTTGGCGCTTAGAAGTTACGGACGACGCATCGGAGTCGGAGGTCGATGTTGATGAAGTGTCGGTCTCGTAGTAGACCACCTTCCTCATCCTCTTGTGCTTGTCGCCTTTCCGATGCGACTTGTGGGAAGAAGATTTTTCCTTCTTCTCTTTGTGGTGTGAGGAAGAAGATCTTTTCTCCTTCCGTTTGGAGGAGTCCTTCTTCTTCTCCTTCCTCTTGGTGCGGGACTCTTCCGATGAAGTGCTCCCTTGGCTCGTAGTGGGCTTGTCGCCGGTCTCCATCTCCCTCTTGGTGTGATCTCCCGACATCACTTCGAGCGGTTAGGCTCTAATGAAGCATCGGGCTCTGATACCAATTGAAAGTCGCCTAGAGGGGGTGAATAGGGCGAAACTGAAATTCTCAAAAATAATCACAACTACAAGCCGGGTTAGCGTTAGAAATATAATAGAGTCCGCGAGAGAGGGTGCAAAACAAATCGCAAACGAAATAAGAAGTGTGACACGCGGATTTGTTTTACCGAGGTTCGGTTCTCGCAAACCTACTCCCCGTTGAGGAGGCCACAAAGGTTGGGTCTCTTTCAACCCTTACCCTCTCTTAAAACGGTCCCTCGGACCGAGTGAGCTTTCTCTTCTCAATCACTTGGAACACAAAGTTCCCACAAGGACCACCACAAGTTTGGTGTCTCTTGCCTCAATTACAAGTGAGTTTGATCGCAATGAAAGAATCAAGAAAGAAGAAAGCAATCCAAGCGCAAGAGCTCGAAAGAACACAAGCAAATCTCTCTCTCTAATCACTAGGGCGTTGTGTGGAATTTGGAGAGGATTTGATCTCTTTGGTGTGTCTAGAATTGAATGCTAGAGCTCTTGTAAGTAGTTGAGAAGTGGAAAACTTGGATGCCATGAATGGTGGGTGGTTGGGGGTATTTATAGCCCCAACCACCAAACTAGCCGTTTGGTGGAGCTGTCTGTTCGATGGTGCACCGGACAGTCCGGTGCACACCGGACATGTCCGGTGCGACAGCTACGTCACCAAAAGCCGTTGGGGTCGACCGTTGGAGCTCTGTCTTCTGGGCCCGCCTGGATGTCCGGTGGCGCACCGGACATGCACTGTAGATTGTCTGGTGCGCTAGCATGGGCGTGCCTGACCTCTGCGCGCGCAACGCGCGCATTTAATGCGTCGCAGGTAGCCGTTGGCGCCGAGATAGCCGTTGCCCCGCTGTTGCACCGGACAGTCCGGTGTACACCGGACAGTCCGGTGAATTATAGCGGAGTGGCCGAAGTGAATTCCCGAGGCTGGCGAGTTTTGGAGGCCGCTCTTCCTTGGAGCACCGGACATGTCCGGTGTACACCGGACAGTCCAGTGAATTATAGCGGAGTGGCCTCTGGAAATTCCCGAAGGTGAGCAGTTTGGAGTTGGAGTCCTCTGGTGCACTGGACATGTCCGGTGGCACACCGGACAGTCCGGTGCGCCAGACCAGAGGTGCCTTCGGTTGTCCCTTGCTCCTTTGTTTGAACCCAATACTTGGTCTTTTTATTGGCTAAGTGTGAACCTTTTGCACCTGTATAACTTATACACTAGAACAAACTAGTTAGTCCAAATATTTGTGTTGGTCAATTCAACCACCAAAAATTAATTAGGGACAAGGTGTAAGCCTAATTCCCTTTTATTAACCTTAACTCCACATACAACAAGTTCACTTTAGCCAAACGGAACATTTGCTGAGTACGTTGATGTATACTCACCCTTGCTTTACAAACCACCCCACCCTAGGTTGTCCCCACTGTACTCAGTGCTCAAGAAGAGATGCTGGCAACAGGGAGGATTTTGAGGAGTTTCAGGACTACGACGAGTTCTAGTTTTTCTTAGTGGCAAACCCCCAGTCAGCTGCCTGTGAAGGCCTTATCTTCTACATTTCGTATTTCCGCACTTTGATGATATTAATGTTAATGACTGTGTTATAGACTCAGTGGATGTCTTGGACATCTTGTTCTAATAAAGTATTTTTCTGCTATTTACTTTGAGCAATGTGTGATGATGTCCAATTATGTAATCGCTGTATACGTGAGTTTCTGATCCTAGCACGTACATGGTTCGCATTCGGTTTGCCTTCCAAAACCAGGTGTGACACGCAAGCTCATCTGGTCGGTAGGTTTTTATTGATTGTGTTTCAGAAGGAACTGAGGAAAAGCTCGTGGAGTCCCCACCGGCCCACCCCTGCGGAAGCGCTCGGACGGATAGAGGGACGAGCGATGCCTTGCCTGGATGGTTACCGCGGAAGTGTCGCCTTGGCTATCTCCACAGAGAGGAGGAGGTCAACCCCATCGTCGCCCTCGGCCTCGACGTCGTCCCAACAGCTGGCCCCAACTGCGCGAGGGAGAGGAGGCGACGGCGGGTGCGCGAGAGAGAGGAAGCGGTGACGAGTGAAAGGGAAATGGACTTAAACATTTCCTATAATCGATTTTGGTATTTGACAACCATCACAAACCTTATGGACTAACTAGTTTGCCTAGTTGATCATTTCTCAGGTGCATAAGTTCATATACAACTATTCTAAGTCGATTGTCTAGAATACCGTATATTATTCCGGACAGGAGAAGCTTTTTGGAAAAACACCTATGCGCGGACCGTCTAGACCCTTACGGCGGACCGTCCGCGACACCAGGGTGAGCCTCGGACAGGAACACTGCAAAAACACAAGTTAACACTACAGGTCGTTCGATGGAGAAGCAAGCACCGTCCGAGACCAAGCGCGGACCGTCCGACCTCATGCGCGGACCGTCCGGTCGTTGAAAGACTAGAAAGACCTGAAGGTGACAGGTTCGGTAAATTGTATTTTTAGCATCCTTGCGGACTGTCCGGGGTGCACGGCCGGACCATCCGCGACTGCTTTATCTGATATCTGACGACACATTAAATGCACTATAGCTGTTGATATAGCCGTTACTGCTGACCGTTGCGATTTCAGCCGTTGATGTGCAGGGGCGGACCGTCCGGACTAGGGGCGCGGACCGTCCGCGGTCGGCAGAAAAGGAGCAACAGCTAGGAAGTGGTTGGAGGCTATAAATACAACCCCAACCACCTCCATTCAGAACATCCAAGCGTCTCATTCAGTGTCATTCAATACAAGAGCATTCACTTCAACCAAAGACACATTCGAGCTTCCAAATCTGTCCAAGTTCCATAATTGTGACCAGTGATCATTAGTGATTAGTGACTTAAGAGAGTGTGATTTTGTGTCTTTTCATATTGCTCTTGTTGCTTGGCTCTTAATCGTGCTTTCTTCATCTCTCTCTAAACTCTCTGAGCGTTTTGTAAAGCTTGCAAGAGACACCTAATTGTGTGGTGATCCTTGCGGGGTCTTAGTGACCCGAGAGATTGAGAAAAAGCACTCGACCGGTCTGTGTGACCGATTGAGAGAGGGAAAGGGTTGGAATAGACCCCGCCTTTGTGGCCTCCTCAACGGGGACTAGGTTCTTTGGAATCGAACCTCGGGAAACAAATCACCGTGTCTACTTGTATTAATCTTCACCATTCGATTTGTTTCTCCCCTCCTCTCTCTCTATAAGTTCTCTTGCTCATATCGTTTTGAGTTTGCTCCCAAAGTTATCCGCATTGATTGAGCAACTCATTGCAAGAGAAACTATCTTCCGCACTCCAAATTATTTCTAGCACTAATCCCGGGTATAGTGCGTGTTTAAAGTTTATAATTTTCAGGTTTCGCCTATTCACCCCCTCCTCTAGGCGACTTCAGCGGGTGCGCGAGAGTGGAGAGGGTGAGCTCGGGGAAACCTTTCCCGACCTTGTGAGGCCCGGGGCGAAAGCCCTGATCTCTCTCGCGGATTGAGCTGGGGAGTTGGGTCACCAAACATATTTTTTTCTCGCTCTGGGATAATTTAGCGTGTGGGTTTGGAGGCCAGGGAATGAGCCGGGATTCTCATGGGATCCCTGGCTACCAAAGGTGCCCTGAGGGGGAAACTAATTTTTCTTATCAATTCCCTTCAATCCCCTATGATCCCTGGTCACCAAATCATCCTTAAAAGTAGTGTCTTTTATATGTATTTCTTGAATATAAATAATGTCTTTTATGCAATATTTGATAGCATGTAGAGAGTTGAATCATTGAGTTGCATTCGTAGTTCTAGTTGGAGAAGCTGTGCATAAAAGGTTAATGATTTGATGTGTGTAGTAGTCATATCTTTTACTGGTTTCATCTGGTGTTTATGCTCATGTGTGTGCTAGGGTCGTTAGTTTCTGGCGGTAATCCTGTGGAATGTACCATGTGGTCCGTATAGTATGGAAGTGCTTATGCATGCATTGCTCTAATGTGGAAATGATCTGCTTTAAATGCATATGTATTTCTGTCGCGGCCTTGTCATACTTGTTCATGTCATTTTTTCACACAAATTGAAGTTTCACTTACTAGCATTCTTTTGGGTTTTTTGGCTTTTGTGAATTGTCTGTTGTTTTGCGGGTAGCATGCAGGGACTATCCTCATACGCCAAATACATTTTTTTTGGCAAGCAGAACTGGACCGTTACAATTTTTTTGTTTGGTTCAAAAGTAGAATAGAACAGAGCCGCTCTGTTATTTATTTGGTTGAAAAGCTATATGAGTGGAACGGGAGCATCACAAATATTTACTATATATAGACTTTAGGAGTTGTTTCACTCCTCTTGATTAGAAACCAAAAATCCAGAAAATAGAAATGAAATTGTTCCATTCTCTTTCACTTTTCAACCAAACACTCCCTTAATAAAGAGAGCCAAAACCAATAAAGACATCCCTCAGTGAGAGTACAGATGGTCAAATGGGTCAGGCTGACCCGACCTCGCACGACCCGTGTTGGGCACGGCCTGCCAGGCCCGGCTCGTGAATAGGGCCGTGCCGGATGGACCCACGTGCCGCGGTAGCGGTCCAGGTACCGCTAATCGTGTCAGGCCGGTCCGGTAGCACGCTGACACGTATGAGTATATTGTATAATTTAACAAAAAATTATCGCTGACAGAGCTTGAACAAACACCCACATGTGTGGGAGGCTTGAACATGCCCACCTAGCCAGTGTGGCTGCAATTTGGTTGTGTTATATGACGAATTCATATACTAAATATATGTATACTATTAATTTTAAAATAAAAAATGTAACTGTATTGGGTCAGTGCCGACACTACATGTTGAGATGGCGGCCCGACACGGCACTATAGCCATATCGTGCCAGGCACTAGCACTATGCTAGCAAGACCGGGTCGTGCCTAGGCCATACTTCTTCGTGTCGTGTCTAGATCAGCCCATCGTGTTAGTGTAAATTGGCCATCTATAAGTGAGAGTGTAAGGGCACCAGTCATAGTCAGTTCTCCAAGAGCTGGAAGAAGAGGTACCGTCAATACTCAAATTTAGTGCCCAAAAGTTTTTTTGATCTTCTAGAGCCTATTTGACCCGAAACATGATGGGCTTGGACCAGCCTAATCCAATTCCCAGCACTACTCACATTGCTCAAAGTACTCACTCCCATGAAATATTCAAAAGAGCAGAGACTGTTGCTCCAACCTTTGCAACAAGAAATGGTGGCCAGTTTTGTTCTGCTCCAGATGACCTTCTTATGCAACAGAAGCGGGCAGGCCCGTGCCAAGGGGCGTGCAAGGTGTTCGTTCGAACAGGCCCCACAAATTCTAAGGCCCCAAATGTGTAAGTCTACAATACATTTATAAAATAGAAAATTTGCATCATAGCATCTCCAATAGTATTTCTAAATTTCACCCTTTAAATTATTGTTTCTAGTGATTTATATAAAAATCACTTTCTATATCTTTTTAATCTCCAACACCTTTTAATTTTTAGAGTCAATTACATTTTCTATCTTGGGCTAGCGAGAAAGTTGAAATAGAAGATGATTATTTTTGGATAACCATTTAAATAAGTTGTTACAAGGGTATTTTTTATAAAAACTCTATTTATATTATTTATGAAGAATATAAAGAGTCTCTTGGAGTTTCTTTTAGTCTCTAATTCTTTACTCATATGTCTATTCTATGATCATGAGACATGAGTTTAGTCGCAGTCTACATGCGTAACGTTTCTTTCTTTGTCGGCTGACGTCCTCAACTATTAAAAGATGCCTCATTTCAAAAATTACACAGGGTCTCGAATTTTATCGGCACGGGCGCACGGCACTGGTAGCGGGCATCGTGTCATGCATCTAAGCCTGTTCAAGTCGCACCTACGACCAATGCTTTCACCGGCACGGCGGCACATATCAAAATAACCATTTTCAGAGATCTTTCAGTGCACCGGTAACAACAAGCTGTTACCGGCTGATGAATTACTAAATTATTAAGAAGAAGCTCATCCGCCCTTGATATCAAGGCTGGAGTCTACAAAAACATTCTGTTTGAGTACGTTCGATTGACATTTGGGTCGGTCAGTGTGCATAGATAGAGCAAGGCTCCGGCTCCTCGCTGTTAGGGCGGGTCGAAGGCGTAGTGCATGTCGACGGCGGCGGCGATGTGCCAGGTGCACCGCGTCCCCCTCGCGAAGACGACGAGGTCGCCGGCGCCGAACTGGACGCCAGCCTCCGGCGAGCCCTCCACGGCGGCGCTCGCCTTGCCTCTCACGATGTAGCACGTCTGCCGCGCTCCGTAGCTCAGCGGGTACCTCCCCGGAGGCCCGCCCCACCTGCAACGCGCGACTCGTCGTGGGGGGTACAGGATGGAAGAAGAACAGAGCAATGCGATCGTCGTCGCCTACTCACTCACTTGGGCCAAGACCTGACGCCGAGCTCCGACAGACGAGCCGCCGCCGGCTTCCGCTCGACGGTGATCGCGGTCGTGGCGGCGGTGTCGCCGGCGTTCGTCGCCGCCGTGCCGGAGCTGGAAGCCATCGACTCTGCAGTGCAGAGGCGAACTAGCCAGCGACCGTCCGACAGGCGTTGCCGTTCACGGTGGATTCGTCCGACAAGGGAGTAGTATTTAACTAACAGTCCCGGAGAGGAGAAGTTGCGTGCGGATTTGAACTCTCTCCACTGACCCTGACGGACACTCCCATCTTTCGCTCAGCCGCCGTCGTGCAGCGCACCTCGACGTGTCGGCGGCGGGCGCCGGCGGGGCGACCGGGCCACTCGTTTGCCTGCTTGCGTTCTGGCCTCTGGTCAGAGGCGTTGACCGCGGCACCCGAGTCAACGTGGCGGCACGGGGTTTGGCCCAGTACACGGATAGATACGGAGATACCCATACGCGTCAACAAATCGGAGGCTGCTATGGTCTCATTTGAAGACACCCATGCTTGATGGCGAAAAAAATAGACCAGATTGAAAAGGGCATTCTCGAGGCCGTCTACTTTATTCAACACAAGACCAGTTTTGGAAGCACAAATTGAAGTGGCACTTTTCTTTTTATTAAAGATTAAAGAGGAGGAGGAGGACAGCACAGCACAGCACAGCAAAGGTCAAGATGCTCTACATCAGCGTGTACGCAGTGTATGATGAACGTGTGTATCACTGTAGATTAATAGACATTAAACAGTAGAGGGTGTACCACACTTGTTGATAGGATCTTGCATCTTGTGTTCTTTAAAATGAACAATTACATCTTTATATGTGTAAAGGTTATGTGGTATTCAAAGCTAGGAATAGCTCATGAGATGTAGTATTTTGTTGATCAAGTTTTTATCTACATTTACCTGCTGCTTTGAGGGTTTATTTACATACGTAAACTATGCAAATTTCTATGTAACTTATAGACATGTGTACATGAGTTTATAAGTGATATTGTAGCTATTAGTCTAGTCGTCGGGTTGTGACACCAATGCACCAATGGTACTAACACTACAGGAAACGCATAAATTTTCGTAGGCCGGGATATTTTCGTCGGCCGGCCCACGAAAATATAATGTTATTTTCGTCGGCCCTCGTGACCGACGAAAATGTGACATATTTTCGTGGGTCAGTCAATATTTTCGTGGGCAGGCCGACGAAAATACGAAAGTTATTTTCGTCGACTTAACACCGACGAAAATGTTGTGTATTTTCGTCGGCCTCAGCCCGGCCGACGAAAATAAATGTTTAACGGGCCTCTATTTTCGTCGGCCTCGGTGAGGCCGACGAAAATAGAGGCCATTAATCGTCCATCCCGGCCTCACCGCACCTTCTCTCTCTCGCTCGTCTAACCTAGCTAGCGTCGCCGCCCGCTCTCGCCTCGCCGCGCCGCCGCACGCGCCCGCCCTCGCGCGCCGCGTGCCACTCGCCGCGCCACGTCGAGCCGCCTCCCCACGCCGCGCCCACTCCGAGCAGCCGTCCCACGCCGTGGCCCCCTCCACCGTTGCCATGGTAATGGTTTTACTTAGTTTATAGTAATTAGTTAGCTAATTTACTTGATATAATGTATAGATTGATAGCTATTCACTTGTTAGTATAAATAGTTAGCTAGGTATTTATTTGTTAGTATATATATTTAGTGTATTGGATGTAGGATATTGTTAGTGTATTGGATGTAGGATATTGTTAGTGTATTGGATGTAGGATACTTGTAGCATTTTGTTTAGCACATTGATATCACATGGTTAGCATATTGTTTATTATGTAGCTATCGTGTAGTATTCTGTGTTGGCAACCATCGTGTTGTTGTTTCTTTGCAGGTTTTAGAAACATCACTTTATAGTGCAGGTGCTGCCGATTTTTTTATTGACAATAGTAATTTTTGTACATAGGTGTTCTTCTGACTTGACTTTCTCCACCGTTAGCTGGACTCGTACATTATTCTCAGGTACACATTGTTTTCGTAATTTCGGTTAATGTGGTCATTTATTATTTACTATATAGTTATTAGTTAATAAGTAGTTACTATTTATTTATTACTTAGTAAGTTCCCCGCCCGCCAGCGAAGAAGAGAGCTCGCCGTCCGTCCGTCCACACCGCCGTGGCGTGCCGTGCGCGTGCCGTCTTTTGAATGTTATTTATCTTTTGTTTAATTAGCCTTTGAAATGGACGGTGATCGGAGGGTGATGTCTTTTGTTTAATCTCCGAGATATTTTTTAATGTTTAGAGTTTAGTTTTAATCGTTAACCGTAGCGAACCGTATGTGTCACCCGTTCGGGAACGGCGAACGTCACATTGGCTTGTGAGGTTCGCCGTTCCAGAGTTGTCCACGTATTTTGGATAGCCTGATAGTGTAGCCGATGCTTGTGATTTGTGATATGTGCCTTACGATTAACGCGGAATTTCGGTTGTGTAACCTAGTTGTTCTCCAACACACCATGTTCAGGCGTGTGCTTGGAGAGCAGCGGGGTTATGCTGCCAAAATTTCGCGGCAATCGTAGGCTACACGTCACAAATCACAAACATCGGTCTACACTCTTGGGTGGGTTTAGGGCCTTTACCTAATAGGGAGTTCACCTAAGCCACGGACGATCGTTGATGTTCTTTGTCTTTTGTTTAGCCTTTGAAATGGACGGTGATCGGAGGGTGATGTATGACGGGTGGAGAAAGGATGGGGCACATTCGAATGAATGGATGGGTGTAACAAAGGCTTTTCTTGAGCACGCTTTCAAAGATGCAACTGGTCGTCTAGTGAAGTGTCCTTGCAATCGCTGCGAGAACAAGTGGCCTCAGAAGAAGGAAGAAATGGAGAAACACCTTTGCAAAAGTGGGTTTATGTCGAACTACCTTGTATGGTACCGGCATGGAGAGTCTATTAGACACGTTGACGTGGAGGTGGAACTTGATGACGATCATGATAGGATGGACGACATGTTGCATGATCTTGGTAGGGATGTTGAAATGAACGCTGAGGAGCCGGGGCAGCTTCCACGCGATGCTCAGGAATTCTTCCGGCTACTCGCCGCGGGAGAAGAGAGACTGCACGAGCACACTCAGATGTCGGTTCTTGGGACTCTCACAAGACTAATGGTGATAAAGTCGAAGCACAACATTTCAAACAGTGCTTACAATGACATCGTCTAACTGATGGGCGAGGTTCTCCCGGAGAATCATAAGTTGCCAAAGAATATGTATTTCACAAAGAAGATGTTGGCTGGTCTTGGGATGACATATGAGAAGATTGATGTGTGTCCCAACAGTTGCATGCTATTCTTTGAGGAGGATGACAAGCTGGACCGTTGTAAGCATTGCGAAGCTTTTAGATATGTCGAGGTGACAAATGATGAGGGTGAATTGGTAGTTACGAAGGTCGTAGCTAAGCAACTTCGTCGGTTGCCCATCATTCCTCGGCTTTCAAGGTTGTTCCTCAACAAGGAAATAGCTCTGCATATGACGTGGCCAAAGAATGGTGTACGTCTCGTCACTGATCCAGACATAATGGTCCATCCGTTGGATGGTGATGCGTGGAAGGCATTTGACGAGTTTGATCCCGAATTTGCAAACGACCCTAGGAGTGTACGGCTTGGTCTATCGATGGACGGATTCACACCTTTCAATAGCAGTGCAAGCCCTTACTCGTGTTGGCCTATCTTCATTATGCCATATAATCTTCCTCCTGAGTTGGTCAATAAAGAAGAGTTCATCTTCCTTGCACTAGTCATCCCAGGCCCCGAGCATCTAGGGCCAAAGCTGAATATGTTTATTCGCCCTTTAATTGAAGAGCTGAAACAATTGTGGAGAGGTGTGAAGGCTTATGACAGCCATACTGAAAAGGAGTTTACCATGCGCGCTGCTTATTTGTGGTCAGTGCATGATCTGCTGGCGTATGGAGATTGGTCTGGATGGTGTGTTCATGGTCGGTTGTGCTGTCCCATATGTATGAATGATACAGATGCATTCAGATTGAAGCATGGTGGGAAAGTGTCATTCTTTGATGCTCATCGACGTTGGACTCCATTCAAGCATGATTTCAGGAGTTCGCTTACTGCATTTAGAAGTGGAGCCAAAATCAGAAATGGGCCACCAAAGAGGCAAACTGCACTGCAGATAATGGCATGGCATGCTTGTCTGAAGCAAGGAGAAAATGATAGGTTCCAAGGCTACGGGGAGGACCACAACTGGACCCATATTTCATCAATATGGGAGCTTCCGTATGCAAAAGCCTTGATCATGCCGCACAACATAGACTTGATGCACCAAGAGCGTAACGTTGCTGAAAGCATCATAAGCACATGTTTCGATGTGACTGATAAAATGAAAGATAATATGAAGGCAAGAAAAGACATGGCTGAAATTTGTAAGAGGCCGATGCTCGAGTTGAAAGTAAGCGATAAAGGGCATGAGAGTAGGCCGCGAGCTGATTACTGCCTCAAGCTGGATGAAAGGAAAGAAATATTTAAGTGGTTGAAGAATCTGAAATTTCTAGATCGATATGCGGCAAATCTGAAACGGGCAGTCAATCTAAAGACCGGTAAATTGATCGGTTTGAAAAGCCATGACTACCATATTATTATGGAGAGGCTGATGCCCGTGATGTTTCGAGGCTATTTTAAGGATGAGCTTTGGAGCATATTTGCAGAGTTGAGTTACTTCTATAGGAATGTATGCGCAAAGACGGTATCGAAGAGGTTGATGCAGAAATTTGAGGAAGAAATTCCAATTCTTATTTGTAAATTTGAAAAGGTTTTCCCGCCAGGATTCTTCAATGTGATGCAGCATCTAATTGTGCATTTGCCTTGGGAAGCTTTGGTAGGCAGACCAGTGCAATTCAGATGGATGTATCCTATAGAAAGGGCGTTGAAAAAGCTTAGGGCGTCTGTTCGCAACAAGGCTAGAGTCGAAGGGTGTATTGCGGAGGCTTTTGCCCTTAAGGAGATATCTCAATTCTCAACCAGGTATTTCGCTCGAGCCAACAATGTGTTTGCGCCTTCAGTGCGACTTCATGTCGAAAATGAATCACCCCAAAGCACCCTTCAAATTTTTGCGAATCCGGGTAAAGCAGTTGGAAAAGGGAGTGTACGTCACATTGAAGGATCAAATTTGAACACGCTAATGCTATATATGTATAGCAATATTGACAGCACACATGAGGCGTTCGAGTAAGTTTTCCTCATAGTTACGTCCATTTTCTCATCTCATAATTTCTATAGTGTGTAATCTCCATGTTTCTAATATGTCCAGCATGTTTGATGAAGAATGTTGGAAATCTACTAGTAAACCTATGTCCATCCAATTAGAAAATATTCGACGTGATGGGTTGAAAGGTGGACCAAACTTCGTGCAGTGGTTTCGTAATTATGTTAGTAATTGTCGTTCTCTCATTGTCCATACTTAACTTTGAAGTGCAGGGTGAGGAGGGTGAGCAGGAGGCTCCTCAGCAGGATGCTCATGTGCAGGGTGAGGAGGGTGAGCAGGATGAGGAGGTTGACCCTATGGGGGCAGGCAGCGTGGGCGACGCTTCAGATGGTTCTACGTCCTTCAGGTATTATTATGCATATTAGTTTAATTGATATTAGTTTTTAATCATTTCATCATATTAAATTTACTTGTATACTTAGGTATAAGAAGAGCAATGCGCTTGGTCCGAGACCTGCCGAGAGGAGGCTCATCCGGCCGCATGGAGAATGGTGGGGCTTATTTCTGTTGTGTTAATTTTTTAACGTGAACGTGATTGCACTGGTTTACTTGTTTTATTAATGTTTGTAGGTCATGGGAAGACTTGACTTGGGACGGTACAGGCAGACGTCCCAAGGTGAACACGGTGTTGGGTAGCCTCTGTCGCTTCTACTACCCTGGCATGGTGGAGCTCAATGGCGAGAGGTTCGCGGCTATGCAGTGGGCCGACTGGGGTCTGAAGGACTATGTCCAGCCAGGGGAGCTAGGGGAAAGCAGTAGCGGAGGGGGAAGATCAGAACAAAAACGAAGGACTTGTCAGGTGGCTGTGTGGGACAAGTTCTGGGTGAGTTTACTTTCGTATATAAGCAATTCACTGAATTATTGCTTCTCCTAATCTTACTTTAACTTAACTTATCCATTGATATGTAGGGGAGGTTCCAATTGCCGAATGAGATCGAGGAGGATCAGGCTCAGTGGGCACGTGTGAAGAGGCACTTTCGGAAGTGCGCTGATAAGGTCATCAAGGATGCCATGTACAATGCTCGCATCGCAGCCGTCAACTACTACTACAAGAAGATAAAGGGGAAGAAAATGAGCAAAGCATTAGGGGCCAATGAGATCTACCTCATAGAGGAGCAGTACCTAGAGAGCGTTGTGGATTGGCTAGCGAAGGACATGGAAGCCTGGAGGTGGTTGGCTAAGAGATGGGCGTCGCCTGAGTGGATTGCAGAGTCCCAGAAGCACCGTGCCAACCGTGGCACTAAAGGACCGGGGCACAGGTACGGCGCCGATGGACACCTTGGTACCGCACGCCGCATGGTAAGTATATAAATCAAACTTGTAACATCTATGAAAATTCTATGGTTTAACTCTTCTTTTTCATGCAGGAAGCTGAAAGTGGAGTTGCTCCAAGTTTTATGGAGGTTTACGTCCGTGGTCACTGTGGCCCTGATCCGGCGAACCCTGATGAGCTATGCAGCGAGGCGGTAAGGGAGAAAATGGTAAACAAGTTTGTATTTACGAATTAAATTGCATGTTTTGTGTCTAACTCCAACTCTAACTTTCTTTGCAGAATGCATATGGGGAGGAAATGACTCAACGCCATGGGCCTGATTTCAACTGGATGCATTCAGACTTAGATGCCTCGGCGTTGTACCACAGTGGTGGGGGTAGAAAGCATGGCAGGTGAGGTGGTTGTCTTTGATTCGACAATTTCATTAACAAGAATGTGTCCACTTAATGGCTCAACTATGTGTATCATGCAGGTTTGCCTTTGGCACCGGCGTTGTGGAGTACAACAGGACAATAAGTCAAGGGAAGGCATCGTCTTCGGCAGGGAGTTCTCGCTCCTCCAAGTCTGCTCGAGAGGCTCAGCTGGAGGAGGAGACTCGGGCAGCACAGGAGCAGGCTCGAGCAGCACAGGAGCAGGCTCGAGCAGCGCAGGAGCAGGTCGGACAGCTGACGCAGTATATGGCTTCTTATTTTCAGGTAATTCGTCTATCTCATCACGTGTCATTGAATTCAAAGTATAATGTTGCGATTCTAACGTTTCATCCATTTGCAGGAAATGACTACTCGACTCGGCCCTGATATGAACTTGCCCGCTTTTCGCCCTCCCCAGGTAACACTATCTGAACACTTCAATTCCATAGCAACTCTTTTTTATTATCAAAAATGGCTCGCAGGCACAAGGATGGGGACAGTGGCCAGGACAAGCTCCAGCGTCGCAGCCATAGTGGACCGGTGTTGGGTGGACACAGGCACCTCCAGGCACTTGGACGCCTCCACCACCCCAAGGATCGCAGCCAGTCCTGGGATGGGTGCCACCGGTCTCCCAACCACCGGCGGGCTCTCAGCCATTTCAAGCGTGGATGGCACCGCCACCGACGGGATGGGTGCCACCACCTCAGGGGTGGCCAGCACAACAGTACCCGTGGATGCATGCACAGCCTCCTCATCACCATGGATCACAGGTGACGTTCCATGTTTAGTTTTATGCAAATGGTGACCAAACATAGCAATGTATAGGTATAGGGATAGCAAAACACAACCTTATTTGAATGATTGATGAATTGCAGGGTTCAGTGTCACATGCTCAGGGATCGGAGGGTGCTGTCAACGTCCAAGACTTCTTCGTCCATGGTTCTGGAGGCAGTGGCCAAAACTCCCACAGCCCGCAGGAGTGAGTAGTGAGTAGTGAGTTTGTTTGAATGTGTATTGATTGTGAATGTTTGAAACTATGGATGTGTATGGCCAAAACTCCCACGAAAACTATGTATGGACTATGGACTTATGGACTATGGACTATTTATGTACTATGGAAGGTTGTGAATGTGTTTTGTGAATTGTGTATTTTGCTTGTGAATCTGTATATGTGAATTGTGATATTGTGAATTGTGTATTTTGCTGTCAATTGAAAGGTGCAGAAAATTCTGTTTTGGGGGGGTATCATGAATTTTCGTTGGCCTGATTGCAGGCCGACGAAAATACTGCCAGCTATTTTCGTCGGCCACCACCGGGGCCGACGAAAATCACGTTCCTATTTTCGTCGGCCACCGAGGCCGATGTAAATAGTCAGCCGACCAACTATTTTCGTCGGCCTTGGGGAAGCCGACGAAAATAGGTCATTTTCGTTGGTACTAACGGAAATAGTTGCCTATTTTCGTCGAACTTATTTTTGGCGGCTATTTTCGTCGGCCTACCGACGAAAATAGTATATTTTCATCGGTTTACGCTTATTTTCGTGGGTTTTTGGCCCACGAAAATTTAGGTGTTTCCTGTAGTGTAGAGAAAATTGAAGAAAGAGAAGGATAGGGGCATAGGTCTAGGATCGCTGGATCAGGGTGCTGACAAGCCAGATTGCATTTGCATGATTTATAAAGGTTTGGATCGACTGATCCTAAAATCTTACGTGCTCTATGTGTTGGATGTATAGCTGTAAATGTGGATCTAGCTTACATACGCAAATGAACTAAGTGAAGAAGTGGAACTAAGAACCCAAGGGAGAAATTGTAGCTGTAGGCTAAGACTTCTCTGTATTCCCTATGTTAGGTTTTGGTCTTGCCTATGTCTATATGATCTCTTTTTAACGCTATTCCACTCCTTCGTTCTATAACACAACGTAGGGCAGAGTTACATTCTTGCTTATAAGATAGGTCCCGTTTATCAGAGGTTCAACTGCTTCTATCTTATCATAGTCATGGAGTCGTACATGATGCATGTCTTTGCTACGAGGATGCCTGTAGCCTAAGACATGGCAATAATGTTGCTTTTGACCATAACATTACCCATCACAATAAATAAAATGGACGAGAGATTTATCTTATTCACACAACATCACTTGTTGCCTTGGTCATGGGAGAACAAGGCTGAAAGGATCACGATGCCCAAGAGGGGGGTGAATTGGGCTTTTCTAAAAATCAACACTAATTAAAACCTAAGCAAGAGCTAAGCAAGAGCCCAACTTCACCCCAACAACTAGCACTAAAAATATAATACTAGAAATACAACAATGCTAAGACAATACTTCAAATACTTGCTAAACAAATACACAATGTAAAGTGCTTGAATTAAGTGCGGAATGTAAAGCAAGGTTTAGAAGACTCCTCCAATTTTTCCCGAGGTATCGAAGAGTCGGCACTCTCCACTAGTCCTCATTGGAGCACCCGCGCAAGGGTATCGCTCCCCCTTGGTCCTCGCAAGAACCAAGTGCTCACTACGAGATGATCCTTTGCCACTCCAGCGCGGTGGATCCCTCGAGACCGCTTACAAACTTGAGTCGGGTCACCAACAAGATCTTCACGGTGATCACCGAGCTCTCAACGCCACCAAGCCGTCTAGGTGATGCCAATCACCAAGAGTAACAAGTCGTAGACTTTCGCTTGACCAAGAGAAGCCTAATGCAAGTGGTGTGTGCTCTAGGTGGCTCTCGCTAGCGCTAATGAGGAACAAACGCGGATTAAGATTCTCTAATCTCCTCACTAGGCTTTTGGTGCTTGCAATGCTCTAGCAATGTGCTGGAACAAATGTGGAGTGCAAGACATTGAATATGGTGGGTGGAAGGGGTATAAATAGCCCTCACCCACCAACTAGCCGTTACAGGCAACTTTCTGCGCACTGGCGCACCGGACAGTCCGGTGTGCCACCGGTGCACCAACGGTCGTTTCCAACGGCTAGTTCTGACAGCTAGCCGTTGGACTCATGGCACACCGGACAGTCCGGTGCGATGTCCGGTGCGCTGTCCGGTGCGCCACTAAAATTCATCTCTGAAACCTGCGCTCTCGGGTTTCTGGGTGGAGAAGGATCTTCCCCGGGCCAGCCAGGCCCCACGTGGCAGAGGGTGCACCGGACAGTCCGGTGCACACCGGACAGTCTGGTGCCCCTAGGGCCAGAAACCCTAACTCTTGTTTTTCAAATCGGTTTTCGTTCTAACTTGTGAGTGAGTTCTAGAGTGACACCTAGCACTGTATGTGAGTGTGATTGTGCACCAACACTACACTAGAACTCTCTTGGTCAAACTACTCATCGACAACCCCTCTTTATAGTACGGCTAAAAGAGAATAAAAGACCTAACTAAATCGCGAGTGTCCACATCTCCTTGACACTCGGACTCCGTAGACCTTCACCTTTTGTTTCGTCGTTTTAGCCGTTGCTTCGAGTTCTTATCTCCGGGATTGTTTTCACCGTTGTAGTACTTCTACCTATCATGCGACCTAACTTACCATTTGTCTCTGCAAAACATACGTTAGTCACATATAATATTACGTTGTCATTAATCACTAAAACCAACCAGGGGCCTAGATGCTTTCAATCTCCCCCTTTTTGGTGATTGATGACAACCCTACAAGTTTTGTGAGAGTAGTTTGTTTTGAAGTTTCTGTCAATAGAAAGGATGGTTAGTTATACTCAGTAATATTTGACAGAAAGAACGTGTATCATAATAATAAGAGTGAGCGCATACACATCATAAGATTCTTGTTCATATAAAAGTGAAGTTAAATCAATGAAACAAGAACTAGAAGACTGGTGATAAAATATAAGGTGAAAACATAATACACACAGTCAATCATAAGCAACGAGAGTATATATCGAGTTTGTGAGCCAAAAACATCAAGTTAGTACAGAGAGTAGCAGGCACATATATTACATCAAAATGACTCTCTACTAACTCTCTAACTCCCCCTAGCTCTCACAACTCATATCTCTCCCCCTTTGGCGTCAAACACCAAAAGGGTACCCGAACCTAAACATCTGAAGCGGGAGGAGGCGGCGGGGGCGCATCCGGTCGCGGTCGAGGCAGCAGAGCGAATGCCGGTGGAGGGTCAGAGTCAGTCTCGGATCCAGGATCTGCGGTAGCAGCTGGAGCTGGTACTGACTCGGACTGAGGCCGCGCTGCAGGAGCTGCCGGAACAGAAGTGGTCAAAGATACTGCCACAGCAGTAGTGGTAACAGCAGATGCTGGTGGCACTGGCGGCTGCGGGCAGACAGAGCTGAGAACCGGAGAGGTGAAAGCCAAAGTGACCGGCCGGAGCGGAGAAGGACCAACAGAAGGAATAAGGGGTCCGGTCTGAATCACTGGCACAACTGGAGCCTGAAGCGGAGGAGGTGGAGCAGACTGAACTGGGGGAACTGAGACACCAGAATGCTGTAGCATAAGAGCCATGAATGCCCTACTCTCAGCCCGATCCTGAAGTAGCTGCTGCTGAAGTGAATCCTGTTTGTCCTGTATGTTCTAAAACATCGAGAGCATCCTCTCGGATAACCGGGCCTGCTCGGCTGCCAGGTGAGCCTGCTGCTGAGTGATAGACTGGAGAATCGAAGCTAGAGCAGGGTCCATAGCCGGAGGGGCAGCAGGGGCAGCACTAGAACTCCCAGCCTCATGATCATGAGAGCGCGGAGGCATAGGAGGCGGAGGCGGAGGAGGAACCCCAAAATCATCATCATCAACAACAGCTGCTGTATCCTGAGTGTCGAACTGACGAAGAGCAGCGTCCTCGGCCTGAGAGTCAAAAACAGGAGCAGAAGCTGGCACAGGAGCCTCAGGCGTAGGACGGTAGGATCCAAAAACGAAGCGTGAGGCCTCAAGTGTGCCCTGAAACCGAGGAGGTTGAATCAGCTGCGCAAAGATGTGGCACAAGTAGTGAGCATATGGCAACTGTCGACGAGCACGAATCCCATCCAAAACGGTGTCCTCGATCTCACAAATAAGGAAATCCATGACGTCAAACTCAGAGTGAGAGACCAGGGCACCAAGGAGCCAGAGCTGGATATGTGTGGTAGCCTCCCTGTATCCCATCCTCGGCAAAAGAGTCCGTCTGATAAGCTCAAATAAATACTTGGCTGCTGTAGTAAAATCTGTCGGTGAACGTCGCGACCCATCAGAGAAGGGCGGGCGGAACAGAGCCGCGACGTGAGCTGTACCCAGAGCCACACCGCCGTGAGGGCGACGAGGAGGGTCAGAGGTGCCGTAGCAGAGGATGTGAAGTCGAGTCGTCAACTCGGGAAATCCAAAGAGCTGGCGAATCTGAGTGGCAGTAATGGTGACATCCTCTCGCTCAAAACGAAACCTCATCCAGTGATGATCCGGGTCTATCCATACAGATGCGTAGAAGACTCGGACCCACTCCTCAACATACCTGCCGCTCGTAGTCAAAAGGGTCAGAAGGCCAGGCAGATATGTGAGGTGCGCCTCAGAGTCAGCACCGGCGGCAAGCAGAAAAGCTGGAAGATCCAAAAGTCAGTGCACTCACAGAGCTATCTGAGCAGGCATCTGAGCTCTGAAAAAAGACTCCTGAATACGTGTGCTGAATAGGTCAACTGCTACAGGGTCCCTCTGAGCTGGTAACCAAGACTCCACGGGTACGTATCTGAACCTACGTACCTGTGCCGCTGTAGCACGCTGAAGGTCAAAAAGTCTGGGATCCGCAGCAAGTGGTTGTACCTCAGTCTCATCGCGCTCCCGGAATCGAGGTGGAGGGACAAGAGGAACTGAAGCGGGAGCGGGAGGAGGATCAGTGGAAGCTGGCGTAGTGGAGGTAGCGGGTATGGCTATGGTGGTGGATGGCGCAACAGGGGTGACGGGAGCATGCAGAGTGGGTGGTGTGAGTGGAGGAGCGAGGCCGGGAGATGAGGCGACGAACATGGTACGCAATCTGGTCTGATGGAGTCTAAGGCTGATCTCCAAGCTCGGCCTACGCAGCGGCTGCTGCTGCTGCTGCCGCTGCACGGGCTGCTCTGTCCATACGCCGCTTCTTGCGGCCTTCCTGCTGCTCCAAGTGTACTGTCTTGCCCTTGACCTGCCTGAAGGGGCGACGAGGATCCTCATCATCGCCTCCCCCTGGCGCCGACACATTCTTCGTGCGCGGCATCCTGACCTGACGACTGCAAAGGAGAGAGAGAGGCTAAGCACAAGTCGATAATATCTGATAGAATATCAAAGGATGAGATGGCTACCTGGAAAGCTCACACGAGAGGTGACGATCCAGGCAGGACAGGAGACGGCACACGGGCAGTCAAAAGTCACTGAAATGATAGAAGAGGTGAGCACATATTAGTCTCATAGTCATAAGAATATGAAATGTGAATAAATACATACACAGAGAAATATGGCACAGAAAACAAGAGATGATACGATCGAGAGGTCAAACGACGTGAAAACGGCGTTTGAACGATAAAAAAGTGCCATAGGAGGTTTGGAATTCGAATTGAGGCACGGAATGACGTGGAATTGAGCCGATACTTCACGAATAGGTTTAGATGGGTGAATATGAGTGAAGCATGTGCTTGGTTTGAATTTAGGTGAAGAAAAAGAGATTTGGGCACTCGGCTCGGAAACGATCGCTCGAAACGGGGAATTTGGTGAAATTAAAGCCTAGAATATTGGATGGGCGTGAAATTTTGCAAACATGTTACTGGAGATGTTGTGAAGGTGCCTGAAAAATTTGGGTTCAATTGGAGCATTTTTGGCTGGTTTGGGCATTTCACCGAACACGTGGAGGGCGGAGTTTTAGGGTTTCGGGGAAATGGCAATTTGA
This sequence comes from Zea luxurians, assembly GCA_029449295.1. NCBI lineage: Eukaryota > Viridiplantae > Streptophyta > Magnoliopsida > Poales > Poaceae > Zea > Zea luxurians. The sequence goes on along the minus strand of JAOPSE010000015.1, from coordinate 98,581,867 downwards.
GGTGAGAAAACCCTCCCGAAGGAGCTAGGAACCTGCAAGGGTACTCAATGGCCACATAGGAACATATTGCACCACATGGATTCACTAGGATTCACAGGATTTTGAATTAGGGCACAAAGGGTGGAAATAGGGGGTGCACAGCCTCGAGAAACAGAGAGAGAGAGAAGACAGAGGAAGAAGGCAAGGCTGCTCACCAGAGGGAGAAGGGACGGGCGCAGCAGCTGGAGGTCGCCGGAGCACGGCCGGAGACGGTGGACGCCGGTGAGGGGTGGATCGCCAGAGACCGCGAGAGAGCAGAGAGCACAGAGGGAGAAGAGAGCCTCTGGCTCGGTCTTGGGCTGGAGGCCGTTTTTTTTAAAACGCGATATGGGCGCACCAGACAGTTTACAGTGCCTGTCCGGTGCACACCGGACAGCGCACAGTAGCTGTTCGGTGAACCACCGGACAGCGCACAGGAGAAAGGAATTTTAGCGCGTGGCTGCCGGTGCACCGGACATTGCACAGTGCACTGTCCGGTGCACACCGGACTGTCCGGTGAGCCCAGACAGAGGGAAAATTTGGATTTTTGAATTTTTCTATCTAGTTCCCAACCAAACCAAATCCCAACTTATAAACACACAAAATAACACTTGTTGGGATAGGTATTGGCACCCTCATATATTTTCTCATATTTTTCAAAATATTTTGCCATAGGCTAGATAATTTTTAGAGAAAATAGGCAAATAGTGAAATTTGCATTTTGGCTTGCACTAGGGGTTTTCATGAGAGATTTGAGTTTTGAATACTCCCCCTAAGTGTAGTACCTTATGCATATTTCAAGAACCAACAATTGCATAAAAAGTAAGAATTTAAGTGCTAAAAGCTTAAAAACTAAGACTTGTCAAGTTTGATCCGAGTTAAGCTTTTTCACTCGCTTTGTTGGCGGTTATCTCAACTAGGTTAGACAAGCCCTAGATGCAATACAAGAAATTTAAACATGCAATGCAAGCTTGACAACACCATTTGACATTTTACATAAAATTTCTGAGATCAAGAATATTTAGTTCATTCCTCAACATGCAAAAGTGGGTCTTATCAAGTGGCTTAGTGAAAATATCCGCTAATTGATCTTCCGACCTCACTCCTTCTAAAATGATATCTCCTTTAGCAACATGATCTCTAAGGAAGTGATGACGGATATCAATGTGCTTGGTTCGAGAGTGTTGTACAGGATTATTAGCAATTTTAACAGCACTCTCATTGTCACACAACAAAGGTACCTTTTCTAGAACTACGCCACAGTCTAGAAGAGTTTGTTTCATATATAAAATCTGTGTGCAACAAGCACCCGCGGCAATGTATTCCGCTTCGGCGGTTGACAAGGCAACACTATTTTGCTTTTTGGATGTCCATGAAACTAGTGATCTACCAAGCAGATGGCATCCCCCAGAAGTACTTTTCCTATCAATTTTGCAACCGGCATAATCTGAATCGGAATAGCCAATTAAATCAAAAGTAGCTCCTTTGGGATACCACAGACCAACGCTTGTGGTGTGCCTGAGATACCTAAGAATTCTTTTAACAGCGCGAAGATGAGCTTTCTTAGGATTAGATTGAAATCTAGCACACATGAAGACATTAAACATGATATCGGGCCTAGATGCGGTAAGGTACAATAAACTACCAATCATAGAACGGTAGAGAGTTTGATTAACCGGGTTACCTCCCTCATCTAGGTCGAGATGTCCATTTGTAGGCATGGGGGTCTTGATTGGTTTGCACTTCTCCATGTTGAACCTTTTCAACAAGTCTTTGGTATACTTCTCTTGTGAGAGAAAGTTACCATCTTTCATTTGCTTGACTTGAAAGCCTAGGAAGTACGTTAGCTCACCAATCATTGACATCTCGAACTCCTTCGACATCAACTCACCAAATTCCTTGCAATGATAGTCATTTGTCGAGCCAAAGATTATATCATCAACATATACTTGACAAATGAAAATATCACCGTTATGCTTCTTTGTGAATAGAGTTGTGTCGACGGTCCCGATCTTGAAGCCCTTTTCGATGAGGAAGTCGCGAAGGCGCTCATACCAAGCCCTTGGAGCTTGCTTTAGCCCATATAGCGCCTTGGACAACCTGTAAGCATGGTTAGGATATCTAGGGTCTTCAAATCCAGGTGGTTGCTCAACATATACAAGTTCATTTATGAAGCCATTTAAAAATGCACTTTTTACATCCATTTGATAAAGTTTTATATCATAGCATGATGCATATGCAAGTAGGATACTGATGGCTTCCAGTCGAGCAACCGGTGCAAAGGTCTCTCCAAAATCTAAGCCTTCAACTTGAGAGAATCCTTTTGCAACAAGTCTTGCCTTGTTCCTTACAATCACACCTTGATCATCTTGTTTGTTTCTGAACACCCACTTTGTTCCAATGATTCTTGCATCTTGTGGGGGCTTCTCCAGGGTCTAAACTTCGTTACGGGTGAAGTTGTTAAGTTCTTCATGCATGGCATTCACCCAGTCCGGATCCTGTAGCGCCTCATCTATACAAGTAGGCTCAACACAAGAAACAAAGGAGTGATGTTCAATAAAAGAAGCATGTCTATGGGATCGAGTAATAACCCCTTGTGAAGGACTCCCAATGATTTGGTTTTGAGGATGAGCTTGAAGTAGTGATGAATTTCTCCTGTTAACCACTTGGGAAGAAGATCCTGGAGCATCAACATCTTCGGCTTGTACCCTTGCTTGTTCATGAGAGACAAATGTATCTTCATTTGCATGTCTCTCATCTTTTTCATCATCTTGTGGTACATTTGATGAAGAAGGTCTGTCAATGTTTTGCACCTCTTCTTCATATTCTTTTGGTTTAATAGCTCCAATTGGCATGTTTTTCATTGCTTCCCTAAGTGGTTCATCACCTACATCATCAAAATTCTCAAGTGCTCCTTGGGAGCCATTAGTCTCATCAAATTCCACATCATATGTTTCTTCTACCACACCAGTGGCATGATTGAATACTCGATATGCTTTGGACTTTAATGAATAACCCAAAAGAAAACCAATATCACAACGTCTTTGAAACTTCCCTAGGTGATGGCGTTTCTTGAATATGTAGCATTTGCATCCAAACACCCGAAAGAAGGAGACGTCTGGCTTTTTCCCATTTAGCAGTTCATAGGGAGTCTTCGCAAGCAGCCGGTGAGGAAATAGCCTGTTTGATGCATAACATGCAGTGTTGACAGCTTCGGCCCAAAACCTCTCTGGTGTGTTATACTCATCAATCATTGTTCTTGCAAGAGTGATCAAGGTCCTGTTTTTCCTTTCAACAACTCCATTTTGTTGAGGTGTATATGTTGCAGATACTTCATGCTTGATCCCAATTTCATCACAATACTCATGAATGTTGGTGTTGTCAAATTCTTTGCCATTATCACTTCTAATCTTCTTGATCTTGCAATCAAATTTATTTTGTGCTTTCTTGGCAAACTTCTTGAATATAGATGCAACTTCAGATTTGTCATGGAGAAAGAACACCCAAGTGTATCTTGAGAAGTCATCAACAATCACTAGACAGTAGAGGTTGCCACCAGCACTTACATAATTTGTAGGTCCAAATAAATCCATATGAAGTAGTTCCAGTGGCCTAGATGTTGACATGAAAGCTTTAGTAGGATGTGTATTAGCAACTTGCTTCCCAGCTTGACATGCACTACAAGGCTTGTCCTTTTCAAACACCACATCCTTTAATCCTCTAACCATGTCCTTCTTTAATACCTTCTTGAGTGTGCTCATCCCAACATGTGCAAGCCTCCTATGCCAAAGCCATCCAAGTGAAGCTTTGGTGAAGAGGCAAGTTCTTAAGTCTGCATCTTCTGAAGTGAAATCCACTAAGTAGAGGTTGTTGTATCTAAATCCCTTGAACACCATTGATTCATCATCCATCTTTGTTACAATAACCTCTATTGGAGTGAATAAGCATTGAAGTCCAAGATCGCAGAGTTGACCCACTGATAATAAATTAAAGCTCAAAGGTGCAACTAGGAGAACATTTGATATTGATAAATCATTTAAAATTGCCACCTTGCCAAGTCCTTGCACTTTTCCTTTTGAATTGTCTCCAAATGTGATTTTATCTTGTCCATCAACATTCTCATCAAGTGAGGTGAACATCCGTGGGTTGCCTGTCATATGTTGTGTGCATCCACTGTCAATAACCCAATGGCTCCCACCGGTTTTGTAGTTCACCTACATCCACAGACAATTCAAGCTTGAGTTTTGAGGGCCCTATACTGCATAGGACCAGTGACTCTCTCAATCAAAGACTTTGCAACCCAGATTTGTCTAGGTCTACTCTTGTTTGGTGGACCTAGGAATGTAACTTTGACCTTTCCATTTGCAACCTTTCTTAGAACATAGTGAGCATTGAAAGCAAATGGTCTTGAGTGCTTAGGCAAGGGAGTTGGTGGTTTGGCTTTGCAGTTGTGGGCAAAATGACCTTCATTTCCACACTCAAAGCATTTGATAGGCTTGTGAGTCTGCTTTGGCTTGTATTGAGTGGTAGCTTTCTTTTGCACAAAAGCATTGTATCCAATACCACTCTTGTTGTTTTTCATGACAGTGTTCATAAGTAGCTCATTTTGGAGGTATTGACCCTTGTTGAACTTTTGCACACTTGTTGCAAGATGTTCATTTTCACTTTTTAGTTTCTTGACCTCATTTTTAAGCCTTTGATTATCCAGTGCCAACTCGTTGTTGAAATCACTGTTCTCAATAGCAACCTTTCCTCTAGTAGTTGCATCAGTCAAGTATTTCTTCAATTTTTGGTTGTCTAAAGTCAGGACTTCAACTTTTTCAGTCAATTCAGCATGTAGACTAGTTTGCTCTTCTTGACTCAAATCACCACATGAGGTTGCTACATCAATCTTAACAACAGGGTTAATAGCCTCATGTGTTTTGCAAGATAAAAGTTCATTTTCAACAAGAAGATTGTCATGATCAAATTTAATTTGAGTATAGTCTTCCTTGATTTTTACTAGTCTATTTTGTAACTCCCTATTAGCTTCATTTAGCTTGTCACATTTATCCTTAGCATCTTTTAGGGAGTTTGTGAGCTCATTTACAGTTGATGACATAGTTTTATTTTCTTCTTTCATTTCATCACTAGCTTTCATAACTATGTCATATTTGGCATTTAAAGATTCATTTTCATTTTTCAACCTATCACATTTAGCTTTTGACTTTCTAATGATTTGAGTATATTCTTTAAGCAAGTCAGCTAGCTCATCATATGAAGGTGAAGCAAATTCCTCATCACTATCACTATCACTATCATCAGTAATATTAATATCATTTTGTACCTTCCGTTCACCCCTAGCCATGAGGCATAGGTGAGAAGTCGATGATGGCGATGGTGGTGGTGAAGAGAAGTCCCCAGCGATGGCGGCAACTTTTTCATCATTCTCTTCTTCACTTGAAGAAGATCCACTTGATGACTCAATGTCAGTGAGCCAGTCACCAACAATGTATGCCTTTCCATTCTTCTTCTTGTGGAACCTCTTTTGCTTCCCATCTTTCCTCTTGAAAAATTTCTTTTCCTTCTTTTCATCATCGCTGTCATCTTCTTTCTTGCCCTTGAACTTGTTCTTCTTGGGCTTGGTACATTGTTGAGCAAGATGACCAAGCTCTCCACAGTTGTAGCAATCCATCTCAGAAATGAGCTTTCTTTTGCTAGAAAAGAATTTCTTCTTTCTTGAATCAAATTTGATGCCTTCTCTGTTGAGCTTTTTTAACATCTTGGTGGTCTTCCTCACCATTAAGGCAATGTTAGCATCAAGGTCATCATCACTTGAGGATTCTTCCTCAATTTGTACTTTGGATTTTCCTTTTCTTTCTTGATTTGCTTTGAGAGCCAAATCCTTTCTCTTGGAAGATGACTCATCTTTGTCATTGATGTGCATGTACATCTCATGAGCATTGATCTTTCCCAATATCTGTGTAGGTGTGGTAACTGAAAGATCCATTTGATGTAGCACAGTGACAATGTGTCCATATTTGTCTATTGGAAGGACACTGAGAATCTTCCTCACAACATCCGGTTGTGAGATTTGAGTAAGCCCCAATCCATTAACTTCCTCTACAAGAATATTGAGACGTGAGTACATGGCATTAGCATTTTCATTAGCAAGCATTTCAAAAGAATTTAACTTTCTCATGGCTATGTGATATCTCTCCTCACGCTCACTTCTAGTTCCTTCATGTAAAGCACAAATGTCCATCCACAAATCATGAGCATTTTTATGATTTCTTACTCTATTGAACACATCTTTGCAAAGGCCTCTAAAAAGGGTGTTTTTGGCCTTGGCATTCCATTTTTCATAATTAAACTCATCACCTACAAGATTTGTGGGATCTCTAGGTTCGGGGAATCCTTGTGTGGCGGCTTTATAGACACCAATGTCTATAGCCTCTAAATATGCTTCCATACGAATTTTCCAATAAGGAAAATCGTCACCATCAAAAACGGGAGGAGGGCCATCCCCATCGGACATCGTAACTCTTAGCGGTTAAGCTAATCTAAGAGCAACAAGGCTTTGATACCAATTGAAAGGATCACGATGCCCAAGAGGGGGGGGGGGTGAATTGGGCTTTTCTAAAAATCAACACTAATTAAAACCTAAGCAAGAGCTAAGCAAGAGCCCAACTTCACCCCAACAACTAGCACTAAAAATATAATACTAGAGATACAACAATGCTAAGACAATACTTCAAATACTTGCTAAACAAATACACAATGTAAAGTGCTTGAATTAAGTGCGGAATGTAAAGCAAGGTTTAGAAGACTCCTCCAATTTTTCCCGAGGTATCGAAGAGTCGGCACTCTCCACTAGTCCTCGTTGGAGCACCCGCGCAAGGGTATCGCTCCCCCTTGGTCCTCGCAAGAACCAAGTGCTCACTACGAGATGATCCTTTGCCACTCCGGCGCGGTGGATCCCTTGAGACCGCTTACAAACTTGAGTCGGGTCACCAACAAGATCTTCACGGTGATCACCGAGCTCTCAACGCCACCAAGCCGTCTAGGTGATGACGATCACCAAGAGTAACAAGCCGTAGACTTTCGCTTGACCAAGAAAAGCCTAATGCAAGTGGTGTGTGCTCTAGGTGGCTCTCGCTAGCGCTAATGAGGAACAAACGCGGATTAGGATTCTCTAATATCCTCACTAGGCTTTTGGTGCTTGCAATGCTCTAGCAATGTGCTGGAATAAATGTGGAGTGCAAGACATTGAATATGGTGGGTGGAAGGGGTATAAATAGCCCTCACCCACCAACTAGCCGTTACAGGCAACTTTCTGCGCACTGGCGCACCGGACAGTCCGGTGCGCCACCGGTGCGCCAACGGTGCGCCACCGGTACGCCAACGGTCGTTTCCAACGGCTAGTTCTGACAGCTAGCCGTTGGACTCATGGCACACCAGACAGTGAACAGTCACTATCCGGTGCACACCGGACAGTCCGGTGCGCTGTCCGGTGCGCCACTAAAATTCATCTCTGAAACCTGCGCTCTCAGGTTTCTGGGTGGAGAAGGATCTTCCCCGGGCCAGCCAGGCCCCACCTGGCAGAGGGTGCACCGGACAGTCCGGTGCACACCGGACAGTCCGGTGCCCCTAGGGCCAGAAACCCTAACTCTTGTTTTTCAAATCGGTATTCATTCTAACTTGTGAGTGAGTTCTAGAGTGACACCTAGCACTGTATGTGAGTGTGATTGTGCACCAACACTACACTAGAACTCTCTTGGTCAAACTACTCATCGACAACCCCTCTTTATAGTACGGCTAAAAGAGAATAAAAGACCTAACTAAATCACGAGTGTCCACATCTCCTTGACACTCGGACTCCGTAGACCTTCACCTTTTGTTTTGTCGTTTTAGCCGTTGCTTCGAGTTCTTATCTCCGGGATTGTTTTCACCGTTGTAGTACTTCTACCTGTCATGCGACCTAACTTACCATTTGTCTCTGCAAAACATACGTTAGTCACATATAATATTACGTTGTCATTAATCACTAAAACCAACCAGGGGCCTAGATGCTTTCAAAGGCATTGGGTCGTACCGCCTATGGTTGTCTTTACAAATATTGGGGGATCTTTAAAGCCACTTAGATTAGGAGTGGAGGGCCTATGGTTATTGGGGCGGAGGGCCTTAGCTTAGGAGTGCAAGACTGGCCTAGCTAGGCCTATTGTGGGTCTGTCTTCTGCTGTTGGAGTCTTAAAGGGCAATTTGCTAGCATCTAAGGGCATGCCTTCCTCGGGCACTAAAAGTGGCCCTCGAGCCATCAACAGACCGATGAGGTCTATATGTGGTACCAATCTTCCCCGCAAACATGTGACATGATAGATCCATCGTGCATACGAGAAATGATGACACTTCCCTAGTTGTCGACATAAGGGTGGTGTAACATTAAGTAGACTTTGGCTAAGTGGAGGCACAGAGGAGGATCGACTAGGCCGAGAAAACAATTATGTGCCTTTCCTAAGCCATTTAGAGTTAAATACAACTAGTGTATATCATACCAAACTCATTAGAGTTATCTAGGTTAGACTACTAGTTCATAACCTATTTATAGTATGGTTAAATGAAAATAGTCTTGGGCTATTCTATGTATCTCTCTACTCTAACCAACATTTAGAAACTAGCCCATTTTTAACCTCGTGTTCCATGCTTTCAAAAACTGCAACGAAATCCATAATTAGGGGGAATAGGAACCATACTTCCCCTAAACATTTTTATCATTGCGACCTAACTCAAACTTGCATTTTGTCGAACATATGTTACTTACAATAACTGTATATTGTTATTAAACACCAAATCACTTGAGGCCTAGATGCTTTCAGGCAACACTACATTGTTTATTGCTGTAAGAATAGGTCTAATGAGGATGAAACCACATTGAGATAAAAGCAGATATTGTTTTGTAGTCAGACTAGAAAAAATGTCCCAAGTATTTTAAAGATACCAAAACTTGAAAAAACACTTTGAGGCCTATCTTAAGGGATGAGTAATCACATATACTAAATTTATGCCACGTAGCCACAAGAGAATCAAGAAGCAAACAAGTATAGAAGTGCAAGAACAGATGCACTTTCAAACTAAACCAACCAATAAGCAACTTGTAGTCTCAATCAATGAAGCAACCAGATCAATACTTCACTCAATTTCAAGAAAATATGTGCGACCAACCTTAGTATTAGAAAGAATGTGTTGCCACGGGATTATGCGTAAGTTATGGTGAAGAATGTGTTGCTAAGGGATTATGCCTAAGTTGTGGTGAGATTGGCTACTTTGCTAATAAGTGTGCTCAAACACGCAAGTCATATCTAGGAAAACAACAACAATAACACCACCAGATACATGATGACCATCAAAAATAAAATGCAGAAAGGATATACTTCTGGTAAGATGAACAATGTGGTGGCAGAAATCGCTTAGAATGATAGCCCTGTCATACTCATATGTTTCTAATTAATTTAACACATTTCCTATAATTTTATCATGACACAATTTACAAGCAGATATGGAGTGTTAATTTAGGATCTCTATGAGAAGAAAGATGCTTATCAACTTAGCATGACATGAATGGACATCTTGATTAGGTTTCACTTAAATAAAATTGACCTAGATTTTAAATGGTAACATTTATTTTGTGAGTTACTCGCAATCTAAAGCACTCTGTCGTATTCATTTTATGTTACATTTTCTTGAGTTGTGGTGAAGAGTAGGGATGACAACCCTATGGGTGTAGGTACGAGTGCACCTACATCCATCCCAAAGTTTCATGAGTGCGAGTGCATGTGCGGGTCTCTATTTCAACCCGTGGGTGATCCATATCCGACCTGAAATTTGGTTCATTCTTTATTTTGAAAAAAATGATTAAGATACAATAGTAATTATTTTTGAATAAGTAACTTGGCTAATGATTTATGAAATATTTTGATGCTCAAAGTGAGAAGACTTAAAATCTGTAGATATAACCTGATTATTGCTGGTAGCAACTTGCTTATAGCTGAATTATTGTTTATAAGTGTACAATGAGTAAAACCCGCGAGTGATCTAGAGCGAGTTTAGATAGACTTGACAATCATTTATGGGTAGGTTTTTGTTCCATCCGATCTGAACCCCAACCTGTGAAGAGGCGATACTAAGTTATCGATTTTGACTGTGTCCGCCACTCAACCCTTACAAAGGTTATCGACTATTAGGGGCGATTACAGTAGGGGGCAGAGGGGGTAATGCCCCTTATCCTCCCCAAATTATATAGAAGCTACTAATTTTGTTAGCTAATCGCTAGGTAAATAATGTAAAATACCTTACAACAGCCCCTCACAATCTGATTTGTCCCCCTCAATCTCAAATCATGGTTTCGCCCCTGTTGACTAATATTTTGTTCCAGACTTCCTGTTACAATCTACTGTTAGATGAACTTTTTCTTCGTGAAAAAAGTTGTCACGCTTAGCAATCGAAATCAGTAGGGATGGACACTTTTTCTTACCGAAACAGAACCGAACTGAAATTTTGGTTTTTTCAGTAGTTTGGTTCGGTTTCGATTTTTGTATCTAAGAAGCTTGGTGTTCGGTATCATAATCGGTTTTCACCGTATACCGAACCGAAAAAGCGAATATCGAACTTCATCAATTCTGAAATCTGACTATTTGATTATGTAAACTAAATATGTGATGCACTTAAATTGTTATTCACTTTTTTTATGTGATGTATGATGTATCTCTAAATATTTGTATATATATAATTTTTACTTTTTAAAATTGTGTATAATCTATCGTGTAAAATTGTTGTATGGGTTGTCTTGAGTATCGGTTTGATGTTCAGTTTTTACAAAAAACCAAAGTAAAAACCAAAACCGAACTTCTCGGTTTTTTGTTTTCTAGAAACTGATTGATTTCTAATGTCTAGAAACCCGAAGTTTTTAAAACCGAAAAATAGAACTGAAGTTTGAAAAAAAAACGAATGTCGAGCCCTAGAATTCAAGAATCAGGATTGAGGGCATATTCATCTTTGGCTAGACAGAAGTGGAATATAGAAGAGAAGTAAATGGGCTTGTTTTATGGCTGCAACCCACTCAAACAAGCTCAGCCCAACACCAGCACCCCGTCAAGCCCCAATCCCACGCCACCTATAATAAAACCGTCAGCACACTGAAACCCCTGCAAACCCTAGTGCTTCCCACCGATCCATTTCAGCCGCCGCCGCGCGTAGCAAGCAGGAGCAGCAAGGATGCCGGCTGGCCACGGGCTGCGCTCGCGGACGCGCGACCTGTTCGCGCGCCCCTTCCGCAAGAAGGGCTACATCCCGCTCACCACCTACCTCCGCACCTACAAGATCGGCGACTACGTCGACGTCAAGGTGAACGGCGCCGTCCACAAGGGGATGCCGCACAAGTTCTACCACGGCCGCACCGGTCGCGTCTGGAACGTCACCAAGCGCGCCATCGGCGTCGAGATAAACAAGCAGGTATACCACACGGATCCCTTTTCGCTAGCTCGCTGATGGGTTGCTGGGCGCAGGCAGTTGAAATCGTTTGTGCACGGCGCTTACGTTTAGTGCGCGGACGTATCTTCTGTTCGTGCCATTCTAGGAATTGGAATGTTTAGAATGACGACAATTTTCTGGTGTGTTGTTTGATTTGGATCTCTGTAGAATTTGTGGAAGCCCAGGGTGCGATTAGTTTTGTAGCGGCAGGAATGGGCAATCATAACCATTTCTTTGTATGATCTGGTAGTGATAGATGCTGTAATTAGGTTGATTCTAGTTTCATGTATGATTGGGTTCTTGGTACTGCACCGGTGTAATACGATTCTAGCTTAACTAAATGTTCGAGGTTTCAATGGGCCTAACTATAAGCAATTTTATTTTTTATTGCTTGACGCAGAAGTGCAAAAATTTCTGAACTTCCAAAATCTACAGTACTCGGATGCTTTATGCAATTAAATCTGCAATCTGTGCAGGATGGGATTGTTAAGCTTAGTTATGCTGGACATATTATGCTCTGTGTAGTAGTGATATCAATGACAATGGCTTAATCTATGTGTAAGTTCTTCAGATTCTGATAATCTGTTATCTTTTCAGGTGAATGGTCGCATCATCAGGAAGCGTATCCATGTCCGCGTGGAGCATGTGCAGCCGTCCCGCTGCACAGAAGAGTTCCGCCTGAGGAAGGTGAAGAATGACCAGCTGAAGGCGGATGCAAAGGAGCGCGGCGAGGTCATCAGCACCAAGAGGCAGCCGTTGGGCCCCAAGCCTGGCTTCATGGTTGAGGGGGCTACCATCGAGACCGTCACTCCCATCCCGTACGATGTGGTCAATGATCTTAAGGGCGGATACTAGGTTGTTTCTTTGGTCTTTCTACCTGTTCTACATCTGTGTTACTCTAGTGCGTACAATTTTGCTCACACTGAGCAGTAGTATGAACCTATTGTGTGTTCATGTTGAAAAATTTCCCGTTCTGTGCAAACCTGAGTTTAGAAGAACGCTATGCCTTGATCTTTGCTTCTGAGAACAAAGATTTGCCTTTTTCAACCTCATACGGTGCTAATTATGTATTTATGTTGTTTGAACCGTGAAGTGGAAATTGGGAAAGTATGTCACACTAGTACCAACCGTCTTTTTAGCCAACGTATTTTAATTGGTCCATGTTGTTTTGAACTGGTTGAAGTTAAGCTTTTTTTTTGAAAAGAATTAAAAAAATGAGGTCTCATGCTCATTTCAACTGCTGCAGAAACCATATGAGGGTGAGGAAGGGCCTCTACATAGTGAGAGACAGTTGATAATCAGTAATCATAGTGAGAGACTTAGAGTTGATAATCACTTGATTAGTAGCCTTATCGGTGTATCAAGAGTAGCTTATGTGCATCCACCACCCTGATCAGACTTGGTCATACTAAGTTAGAGTTAGTGCTTGCTACTTTTGGTACTAAAATCAGCTTGATGACTTAATGGCGATTAAAAGATCGATGATCATTTGGAGTGGTTGAGTGACCTAACTCAAACTTGTACTCCCTCCGTCCCAGGATATAAGGCGTAACTACTTTTTATTCTTGTCCCACAATATAAGGCGTGCTCTCTCTATGCATACGTATATCGATGCAGTGGTATAGAGACAATTAAATGCATTTCTTGGTCTTTGAACCAGAGGTGGTTACGCCTTATATCCTGGGACGGAGGGAGTATATGACTGTGAGCAGTTTTTGTGCTCGAGAAACGAAGAGTTAACTTGTAGAGACTATTTAGTCATTACACGAAGCAAAGGGGTGCAACACCCTTGCGCGTGTGCTCTAAGGAGGGCTTGCGCGTGTGCTCTAAGGAGGGCTACTAGGAATTGTCGACTCTTGATACCTTAGCAAAACATGGATGCTCTTCTAATCCTTTTTTACATTAAGCATTTAAATTTGAGCAAATTCTTTCAAGTATATACATTACTAGAGTTGCCATTACTAATATATGATTAGAACCAAGGTTTTAAATAACCGGATATAGCGACCGATATATCCTTTTTAGGACCGATATATCGTGATTTATCCCGATATTTGCTAGTTTGATAAGTGTGGGGATAAAATCTGTATCCCGCTATTTAAAACACTGAAGTAGGTGCAAAATGTCTCATCACACTCCTAGACATAAGGAATGAAGTTGGTCTTAATTATATGTTTATTTGTACAGAAAATTTGAAAAAGCACATTTTATTTCCTCTCATCACCATCTTAATCTTTCATGTACGACGGGGTCCATAAGGCAAATAAAGACCGTAATGCCCTAAGGGTGTGGGGTTTGAGGTGGCCAATCTTCTTGTCACTCGTTATTTTTTATTTGGTTTGTGAAATAGAATGAATTGACGCATCACGGCATCACAACCCTATTTCTTATAAGCTAATAATTAGTGTATATATATACGAGGAATGAGTTGATTTCACATAAATTTATAGGATGACCTCATGATGCATCACTTCACATAAAGCATATGATGACTCCACAAACCAAACATATGATAAATTTATCAAATAAAATCACGCACAAGATGGACAAACTTGGACGCGGTTTACCGGTTTTATATGGAGGTTTCTACTTTCTAGCAAAGGAGGAGTGCCCACAATACTCGAGGCAACCGTGCATGCCCGTAGGCCGTAGCTACAAATTTTGCGTCTCCCATCAGTAAATCCATTTTATTCGTTTAGAGCATCTTCATCGGAGGATATCCACTCAATTATACTACGTAGGTAAAGGGGCTAAGAAAATAAACTTTTGGAATATAGGAGAACTGCGCCGGTTGTTTGAGGGATTGAAGAGAGGTCTTAAGGGATTAAAAGAAATTGTAAAGAAAGGGGATTGAGAAAGGATTGCTAGAGAAGGGTGGAGTTGCAGTTGCTCCTGTAATGGATGTCTTCAGGTACGGTTGATCCGATCTCACAACGTTCTCTCTGCTTCCATTGCAAACAAGCGCTTCGAATTTTAGATAACTCGCCCACTTCTACATGGACAATTCTAAGATGGAGACCACATCAGTAGAGCAGGCGAGAGGACAAGAGAAGACGAGAAGCGCGGCACCGAATCAGGCAGTGCAGGAACACATCATTTTCTGCGGATTTCTAATAGGAAATCGATATATTCCCCGGACAAACTCCGGCGATGGCCGGAGCCTGAAACGTGACAAAACATCTTTGTCCTCCCCTCCCTGCTTTCCCTCCCGGCTTGGTCACAATACAATCTCGTCTACGCTGGAGCTGCACTGCACTGCACTGCACTGCACTGCACGAGAGACTGCTCGCTGGCTCTCGACTGCGCTCCCTCGCTCTCCACCCAAAGGAAAACCCAACAAGAACCCGAGCTCCCTCCCAAGTCCCAACCCCTGTATGTACAGTCGATCGTAGGCTTCCGTTCCGTCCCGGCCCGGCCGGTCAGCTCCGCAGCGCGACGGCGGCCTCGTGCACCAGCGACCCGGTGGCCTGCGCGACGCCGTGCGCCTCCCGCTCCGCGGCCTCCCGGCACGACCCGGCGCCGTTCATGCGGCGCACGAAGGCGGCGAAGCGCCGCCAGTTGTCCGGGTGGAAGAGGTCGGGTCCCATGCGCAGGTACGTGAAGGCCACCATCCGGTCCTCGGCGGCGCGCTCGGCGGCCGTGGTGACCACCTGGTCGTGCGCCGTGCCGTCGTACCGCGGCAGCGCGTTCTCGCCCGCGAGGCCCACCCCGGCGGCGCGCGCCGCGGCGCCCACCTGCCGGACCAGCGCCTCCGGCATGCACCGCGCCTCCTGCGGCTGCTCGTGGTCCCGCATCTCCACGCAGGTGAAGTTGAGCACGGCGCCGTGGCGCGCCAGGAGGCGCGCGATGGTGAGGTACCCGTCGTGGCGCCGCGTGTTGTAGTAGCCCGCGGTGAGCTCGGGGGCGTGGGACCGGCTGCCGTAGTGCCAGTGGATGCCGGCCACCTTCACGGAGACCTCCACGGGCGCGGCGCCGAACACGGACTTGGCGCCCGACAGGATGCGGTCGCCGTGCTCCAGCAGCATCTGCGAGTACCACGACAGGAAGAAGTCGCCGTACTCGGTGCTCCACCCACCGTTGTCGCCGCGGAAGAAGACGGTGTCCTCCGGCCAGTTGTTGTAGCCGCCAGCGTCGGTCGGCCCACCGTGGCCCCACTGAGGCTTGCCGGCCGCCTCCGCTGCCGCCTTCAGGCGGCTACGCATGTACTGGCCGGACGACATACCAAAACATGTCATCGATCAGCAGAAGAAGAAAGGTTCTAGCTTTACGCGACGCGTCGTTCCAAATCGTACCCTGTCGTTGCACTGGAAGGCGCCGATGCCTGGGAACTTCCAGGTGCCGTTGCTCTCCGGGTAGGACGGGTAGCGCAGCTCGCCGGCGGGGCCCATGCCGACTTGGATTTCCTGCATGTTTTTACGTACACAAGCGTGTAGAGTGAACCAGGCGCGTAGGACGACTGTAGGAGATGGAGCGACTGGCTGGACCTTGATGTACGTACCACGATGGTGTTGCCGAGGTAGTCGGCGAAGTGGTCGCGGAACGCGCGCATGAAGTCGGTGTAGCACTCGACGGGCGTGCGTCCCTTGAGGACGGGCAGGGCGTCGCAGCCGAGCGAGACGTACTCGTAGTTGCGGCGGCCCCACTGGTCGGTGTAGCAGAGGTCCTGGTCCCTCTCCATCTCCTCCGCGGCCCACCGCGGCAGCGGGATGCTGACGGAGTCGCCGACGTTGCCGCCGCACTGGTGGAAGGACATGACGGCCTGGACCTTGAGCCCGGCCTTGCGCGCCATCTCCATGAGCTCCGCGTAGCCCGCGAAGTTGTACCGGCCCGGGCCGTCGCGCTCGGCGATGCCCCACCACACGTCCACCATGACGCCCTCGACGCCCGCGCTCTTGAGCGCGGAGAGGCTGGCCTGCACCGCCTTGCGGCGGTGCAGCGCGGTGCCGCACTCCTTGACGGTGTCCAGCGGCATCATGACGAACACCGGCACGCCGGACGGCCTCCTGCCCCTGGAGGCCAGGTCGGCCGCGCTCCCCGACGCCGCGGCCCGGCAGGCGAACACCGGCCGCGACGGCGCCACCGACGGCTCGCAGCACGCCTGCCGCTGCAGCCGCAGGCTGCCGCCCGCCGGTTTCCTCGCGGAGAAGGAGACGGATGCGGACGCGGACGCAGCAGGGCGAGGGGTGCGGGGCGCGACGGTCGCCGCGGCGGCGGTGGCGCACTGAGCCAGGTTGCAGGCCATGGTTTTGGGTGCTGATGGTGTCTGGCAAACGACACGGCAGCGATCGATCGAACGGACTGAGAGAGTTTCTGTGGGATCGGATTATTGGGTTCGGTGTGTGTTTTTTTGGGTTTTGTTTGGCGGCCGGAACAGATTGTTTGTTGTTGCCTTGTTGGGAGGAGGAGGGGAATTGGAGGAATATATCCCAACAAGAATTTGATTAGTAAAATTATTCAATGGATCGAGGTCGATGAAGAGAGGCGTCGCAGGTGGTGCTGTTTAAATAGGAGACGGGTGCGGCGGGAAGGGAGACGACAGGAGAGGGGTGGTGGTCACGAGAGCGACGGCGTGAGCAAGGGGGAGCGCGACGCGTGGGTGATGGCCGAGGACGTTTTGTGTGGTTGCCCGGACAAGACGAGTGGTAGGACATGGCAGGACGACGGGAATGGCCGGACGGGATAGTCGGGGACACGTGCTGCGCCTGTGGTGAATGGAAGTGTTGGTGGGGCACTGGGGCTGGGTCATCTATGTGTACTAGTATGGTGCCCGTGCGTTGCTACGGTTTTTCTTTGTTCATAGTTATTTGCCCGTGTTTTGCTACGGTTTCTATATACCTTTAAATAGGATAGTTGTTCAATGGTTACTCACTAAGCGGCTTGTTAGGTTCGTGGTGGTAGGGTGCTCGTGACATTTATGCATAATTTTAGCTTATTTTTACTATTCCGCAGAGATGGTAACACACAGGGTATTGAGATACACACGCACTAATTGTCATACTATGCTCTTATTAGCGTCGTTTAAAGGTTAAAAAGATTTAGATACCTTAAATATATAGGTATGTGTCTATGCTTTGTTATGAAAATAAAAGCCTATCACAAAATATTGATACGAAAAGATATAAGATACATACATCAAACTTCTAAAATCAAACTTGCTGCCAAGGACTCGATGCACCTGCATGTGTGTGCACATCCTTCCCTTGTGATTGTTGGCACACAGTAAATTAAATGTCTATGTGTTGGTGAGGAATTAATTAAGTATAATAAATCAAACATACATTAACAAAGGCACATCGTGCAATAGTTTGCCTGCCTAGTGGACTTGAAGAACTATTCCAAGAAGTTGCTCGATCTGTTGCAGGCGGCCATGTAAAGCGAGCAAAGATCATACGAGTGAGGATTCTAGAAAAAATTCAAGAATTTATTGAATAACATTATAGGCCATAGGGAACCTGACATCTATTCCCTATAGGGAATGAAATTTGCAATATCATGAAGCCCAGCTTCTCTATAACACTCAATAATCTGATCCACGACCTCATCGTATAGTTAATCCACAAATACTAAATCCATAAAAAATGCAGCCCCGTTAAGAACCACATGCAGTGCACCAGAGCAGACCTGCAGTGCACCAGAGCAGCAATGGCAGTGGAGCCAGCCAAAAAATAGGTGAAGCTATCACGTGACAAATTAAAGGAACTCGTCAAACACCTGCTATGGAACCTTTCTTTTCTTTAGGACCTCACACTTACCCTCCTCAGTTACCTTCCCTCTTATGAATTCGAACTGCTCATCCTCCCACCAAGCTAGTTCAGCGGCCACTTGTTTCATGAAAAAGGTGTATAAGCTAAGTCTTTGGTCTCAACTATCAAGAAGAGAGACTAAAAGAAAATAGGGAAATATCTGTTTGTTGCTAGGCATAGAAGCTGATCATGAAAAGGCCGCACAATATTACTTCGTAATTGCATCCAAGTGTCCACCATGGTGATTTCAGAGCCACTTGAGCTGATTCTTTGGCTTCAAATGTACGTCCAACTCTAACAACAACAAACCAACAAGAAAATAAGGAACACGAATGAACACTGAATTACGTTCCGACCTTGGTGCATGAAAACGTGTCTTGTTAAATCATGACATTGCAGAGGCCACGGGCAAATGTATAACCATCTTTTGAGGCCGGACACTACAGAATTGTTTAGGTATAAAAATTCTGCATGTGACCGATATTGTGTTCGTCTCACATTTTCCAATTAAAATCAGGAAACCATACGTCATGTTCATGCAACATGTAATGTAACCATGCAATGACATATATGTTCACACTGACACAAAATGCAAACAGCCAGCTAATAGGTTCCCCTGATCTTGCATGACATAATTTGTAATTACACTGATATACCTTTTTAAAATCTCTGCATTGAACACAAAGGGTCTTCCAAATCCAGGAAATTGATCTCTGCAATAGAATTCTCCAGTAATGGTAGCTGAAACCAGAAGAGAAAAAACAGTGCACATTAAAAATCATTATTATGTAAGCAAAACCAATGCATTTATGGAAAGATCTAAGAGGTTTACATTATCTCTTAAGGCACTAAAAACAACTTACAATTTGGAACAAAGGAAGTACAAGCTAATTACCCTTCTAGATTAAGGAATACGATTGTTTGAGCTGAACCATGAAATGCACATAGTCATTAGTTAGTGCAGGGTGAAGAAACAATTAGCCTGCTAAAAATAAACATGAAAACAGATCTACCAAACATCAATTCTATTAGTGAACTTTTAAACGTTGATGAAAATTCCCATTAATGCAAGTATGCAATCTTCAACAAATGGCATTCAACCTTCATATGGTATCTCTCTTCCAAATTATCGTTTATTTCAGCTTTGTCCTAAGTCAAACTTATCTACCTTTGTCCAAGTTTGTAGAAAAAACACATCAACATCTATGAAATCAAATTAGTTTCATTGAATTTGTAGATGTTAATATAGTTTTTTTTTCTAAAAACTCAGCGAAAATAAGTTTAACTTACAATAGAGCTAAAGTGAAGTATGATTTGGAATAGGTGGAGTGTGTTCTTCCTCTTTTTTAAGCTTTCCTTGTTGCAAGTCGCACCTCCCATGTTATGGCAACGTGCTACTTCCTGTTAGCCTAAGTGCACTTGTGCATTCTGTCCGACAGAGATGATGACCATTGAATCAATTAGTAATCTTGAAGTTGCATGCTTGAAAAGCAAACCCATTCTCATATGGTTTCTCTCGCCTCTAGCCTTCTTTCTCCTGCCCGTCTGCTACAAATAGGATTTCCCAGCGCCAAGCACCTCAGCCTCTTTTGTGCTGATCATTAGAAAACTTGTACAAGTGCAGTGTTCAGGGTTATGATTGTGAGGGGCAGCATCTTGAATTATTTTCTATGGCTTCGCACACCCAATATTGGATCCAACATCCGCTACTGAGTTTAAAGGTCTAGCAAAATACATGTTGTAGTGTCTATAAAATAGATTTGTCATGTAGTGATTCTGGTCTGAAATTTAAACTGGCAACAGGTGCAAAGGCATCTACAACTACGAATTGAAGCCCAAGGGAAATACCTTCAGACAGTTTTGGAGCAGGCCCAAGACGCGCATGGAAAATAGAATTTTGGCCATACAAACCTGGAAGATGCAAAAATAAAAATGTCAGAGTTAGTTTCACAAGTATATATCAAATGAATGCTTTAGTAATGCGATTACAGATGTAAAAGTAAGTTCAGGTGTTCATAAATTAGAGCCCAAACAAATCAAGTCTGTTGAAAGTTCAACAAATAGTTATTTGTCAGTTGTTGAAGGATTCATTAAGGAGCACAGACTACATCACCATGGAGTACTAAAAGCATATGATGATAGTTCATTATTTTGCAGAAAAATATCTCATGAACATGAGACACATTTTGCCCTCAACAGAGGTCTAAGCGAACATAGGATGGCTCATTTGCAGAATAAGGAAGGATACCATAAAGCAGAGTTCGGGTAGAAAGTGCCACTGAGATGGCACATGAGTATACTGCACCTCAAAAGAATGGTAGAGGTAGTACCACCAGTTCGACTGTTCGACATCGGGAAGCAAAATGACGGGGGTCGGGGACTGGGAAAACAGCTCACTCAGTTTCCCTCATGGCACCAAATATTCGATTCATCGAGGAAGTAGTTTCGGAGCGGCAGCGCGTGGACGAGCGCCGTTCCGGAGCGGCAACGCGTGGACGAGCGCCTGGAGCATGAGTTCATGAACAAGGTGTTGCCAAGGTTGTTGAGTCCCTACAGCCCTGTCGGCGTGACGGGAGAGGCCGAGGTGGTGGAATCCGCGGAGCTGATGAACGTGAACTCGGCCAGATACCACTGCATGCTACCCTGGCTTTTAACACCACTGCTACTTGGCTTGTGTGGCTTTTTTTTACTCCGATCAGCTGACCGTGGTAAGCTAGATCATTCCTGCGATTCGCTAAGAAACACACGAATGAACCATGCCTTGGTGTTGAGCTGTTCGTGTTGCACAATCGGAGTACGCTTTTGATCTCTTCTGATGTGCCGAGTTCTACTCCACTCCAACACGTCAGGTGGCGACACTTCTGCCTGTCTGCCTACTCAGAGAAAAGCCGGAAGCCGCAGTTCGCACCTTAGGCATGACCAGGCGCACAGCTTCTGCTTGCTTCACGGCCGCCGGGCACCCGGGCCTGCAGGCAGTGGCGGATCCAGGATTGATCCAAGAGGGGGCTACTAAGCTAAGGCTAATTAGGTCTAGTACTAATAAGTGCCAGATTGGCTCACAGTTGATTAGCAAAAACCTTACTGCCATCCAAGCGGAAGAAGGCACTAACCTGGGCCTCTTGTTCGTAGCACCAGCAGCCGTAGGAACAACGCAGCCTTTCTCTGGTCGCTGTTCATTGATCCTTTCTTCTGCAAAAGAACCAACCAACCGTAACAGGCAGTAGCTTCAACACAAATTGTGTATCTACCTAATCCTTAACAAGGGCAAATAAATTGTCCTCAGAAGTTAATGAGGAGGTGCGAGGCAGTTGCACATCATTACCCTCACTAAACAGACAATACCTGGTGTTCACAGAATGAACACTATGTTCATATTTTCTGCTTCAAATTTACTAAACGCTAGGGATATCATGAATCTGACAGCTAAATACAAAGGAACGACAGAGGCTACACGAGCTACGGCCACCAGAACACACCACTCACCTGTGTCGCCGTCTGCGCGGCCTCGTAGGCCTCGGTGGCGCCCAGGCACCGGAGCCGCCCCCCAGCGCGACAGAAGACGTGCGGAGTCGACCTCGTCGGCAGCAGCCATGCCCGGAGGGGTCGGAGCGGTCGGACTGGCACGCCGGCTGGGCCTATTCGCTCGCCTATACTGGGCCACGGTCGCAGATCCGCCCCTGCCTGCAGGAGCCGACGACGCAGGCGAAGGCGCAGGCACGAGCACGACCGGCAGAGCGGCGGCCGCGGAGCAAGGGGCCCCGCGCTTTCCTGGACGGTAAACAACGGCTGGTGACAGACAGGCGCGCGGTCGTAACATCGTCGTGCAGCGCAGTCGTCAGTTACAAAAGTAGTAGCAGCTCCAGCCGGCTGGGGCAGGGCTTGGTCGCCACCGACACCCCCCCGTCCCGGCTCCACGCAACGAATCATTCAGTCGCCTGCACCCCACGTGCCCCGTCGCTTCCGCTGCCTGCGGTGCTAGTGCTACCGCCTGCCGGTGCGGTTGGTTGCGCAGCCCAGGCGCCTGACCGCCCAATCGACGCGCGCGGTGTTCGTTACTCGGCCGCTCTCCCTACCCACGTCCTTCTCCCCCACAGATCTCCGCGGGCCATGAGGTTCATTGATTTGCCTTATCCGGGGCTGCCGGATCTCCGCAGCGGCTGGGGATGGGCAACTGCTGCGGAACACCGAACGGAGCCACCGACGCCGGCGACGGCAAGAAGCCCAAGGAGCCGAAGCAGAAGAAGGGCAAGAAGCCGAACCCCTTCTCGATCGAGTACAACGGCTCGGCGCCGGCGAGCGCGCCGAGGCTGGTGGTGCTGCGGGAGCCCACGGGGCGGGACATCGCAGAGCGGTACGAGCTTGGAGCGGAGCTCGGGCGCGGCGAGTTCGGGGTCACATATCTCTGCACGGACCGCGCCTTAGGGGAGGCGCTATCCTGCAAGTCCATCTCCAAGAAGAAGCTCCGCACCCCCGTCGGCGTCGAGGACGTGCGCCGGGAGGTGGAGATCATGGGGGTCATCGGTCGATCCGTCACCGGCGCGCAAAACACAGGGACGAAATCGTAGGAGATGGAGTGTCGTGAAAGGGAAGGGAGGGAGCGACAGGCGGTGGTGCCATACCAGAGCCATGGGTGGAGGGGATCAGAGCCGGAGTAGGAGCGGATGTCGTCCACCACCGACGAGAGGAGCTTCTTCTCCTGCTCCGCGACGGCGGCCATGGCTAGGCTCCGATTGGAGTCTTCACGAAGATCTGCACACGTCCCTCGTTCAAATCCTCGGGCCTTTCATCATGGAGGGCGCTAGTGTTGGGACTTGGGAGCGCATCATGCGGGGATGAGGATAGAAGGGAGTGCAGCGTGCGATGCGGAGGTAGCGCGCATGCGGGGCGAGGGCGCAGAGCGAGCGATGGTGGCGCGCGTGCGATGCGGGGAATGGGGGATGCGCGGGCGTGGGAGTGGGCGGGGGCACAAGGGTGTGGACGCTGACACTGTTATCTTAATAGTGTAGTATAGATGTGTATCTATGGCGGAACCGATAGGCTGATTGATGATTCTAGAGAGTGCTTAGTTTAGACAAGGAGACCGGTCATTCTATCCTCAATTTTGTTTCACTTAACCTGCTTCCGAGTTGTTTGGTTTAGAGAGGCTATTTTTAGTCATTTTATTTTATTTTAGTTCATAAATTAATAAATATGGAAACTTAAATTTTCGTATTAAGTAATTTAGAGGCTAAAATGGAATAAGGTAGAGAAACTAAAAAATAGTCTCTACAAACCAAATACCCTCTAAGAGCTAGTTTGAAAACATAAATCTCTCCAGGATTCTTAGAATTGAAAAAGAAAAATTAAACTATTTTATTTCAATCTCCAAAAATCCTAGATGTGATTTAAGTTTCCAAACTAGCACTAAGCCTATGTGATTCCATATCTAGGAAGGAATGTTCGTTTTAATGAGAATTGAGTGACTAGCAAGTTAAAGTTCTTCACAATTTCTTCTAATCCTCTTGAAAGGGCTTCACTTTTGTCGGGGACCATAATTAGGGGTACCCTCAAGGCTCCTAATTCTCAGCTGGTAACCCCCATCAGCATAAAGCTACAAAGGCCTGATGGGTGCGATCAAGTCAGGGACCAGTCCATTCGAGGGACTCGATCACGCCTCGCCTGAGCCTAGCCTCGGACAAGGGCAGCCGACCCTAGAGGATCTCCGCCTCGCCCGAGGCCCCCCTCCAGCGGCGAACACGTTCCCGACTCGCCCGAGGCCCTGTCTTCGCCGAGAAGCAACCCCGACCAAATCGTAGGAGCATTTAATGCAAAGGTGGCCTGACACCTTTATCCTGACGCACGCCCCTCAGCTGATAGAGCCGAAGTGACCGCCGTCACTTCGTCGCTCCACTGACCGGTCTGACAGAAAGACAGCGCCGCCTGCGCCGCTCCGACTGCGGTGCCACTTGACAGAGTGAGGCTGACAGGCAGTCAGGCCCGGCCGCACGCAACTCCGCTCCGCCCGACCCAGGGCTCGGACTCGGGCTAAGCCCCGGAAGACAGCGAACTCCGCTCCGCCCGACCCAGGGCTCGGACTCGGGCTAAGCCCTGGAAGACGGCGAACTTCGCTCCGCCCGACCCAGGGCTCGGACTTGGGCTAAGCCCCGGAAGACGGCGAACTCCGCTCCGCCCGACCCAGGGCTCGGACTTGGGCTCAGCCCCGGAAGACGGCGAACTCCGCTCCGCCCGACCCAGGGCTCGGACTTGGGCTCAGCCCCAGAAGACGATGAACTCCGCTTCGCCCGACCCCAGGACCCAAATTCCGCCCTGGCCTCAGCCAACGGCCTCCGCCTCGCCCGACCTAGGGGCTCGGACTCGGCCTCGGCCACAGAAGACGGACTCGACCTCGACCTCGGAGGAGCCTCCACATCGCCCAACCTAGGGCGCGGACCGGCCACGTCAACAGGCAGTGCCATCATTACCCTACTCCAAGCTGACTCAGGCTACGGGGAACAAGACCGACGTCACATCTGGCTCGCTCCGCTAGATAGGCGATGATGGTGCCCCGCACGCTCCCTGACGATGGCGGCTCTCGGCCCCCTTACGGAAGCAAGATGACGTCAGCAAGGACTCGACGGCCTCGACAGCTGTCCCTCCGCCAGGCTCCAGCGCTCCTCCGACGGCCATGACATCACACAAACCGGGCGCCAAAATCTCTCCGGCCGCCACGACGGCGTGTACTTAGGGCGCTAGCTCTCCTCCGCTAGACACGTAGCACTCTGCTACACCCCCCATTGTACACCTGGACCCTCTCCTTACGCCTATAAAAGGAAGGACCAGGGCCCTCTTAGAGGGGGTGGGCCGCACGGGGACGAGGACGAGACGGGCGCTCGCGTGAGGCCGCTCGCTCCTTCCCCCCATGTGGACGCTTGTAACCCCCTACTGCAAGCGCACCCGACCTGGGCGCGGGACGAACACGAAGGCCGCGGGATTTCCACCTCTCTCACGCCCATCTCCGGTCACCTCACTTCCCCCCCCTTCGCGCTCGGCCTCGCGTCGACCCATCTGGGCTGGGGCACGCAGCAACACTTCACTCGTCGGCTCAGGGACCCCCCGGTCTCGAAACGCCGACAGTTGGCGCGCCAGGTAGGGGCCTGCTGCGTGTTGACGAACAGCTTCCCGTCAAGCTCCAGATGGGTAGTCTCCAGCAACCTCTCCGGCCCGGGACGGAGCTCCGTTTCGGGAGCCTTGAGTACATGTCCCTCGACGGCAGCTACGACATGATACTCTTTCCACCGCCGGGCGACAGCGACAATGGCGGCCGATAGTCCGCCCGCCGGCGGCGGGATCGACGACGTCTTCCCCGCGTGGTGGAAGAACAACCTTCGAGCTCGCCCCGTCCTCTTCCCCGTCGACGGAGGAGGAGGAGGCGGGGCAACCAAGGCCAAGCAGGAGGCGGCGCCTCGTCGGCCGTCGAGCGAGTCGACAACTGAAAGGGAAATGTGCCCTTGGGCCATTTCTAAGTATTTTGGTGATTTAGTGCCCAACACAGGTGCCTAATTGTAAAATGGTGGACAAAGTCCAAATCAAGGATAAAGGTATGTTTCTCAGACTTAGTACATTGTTTTATGGACTAATGTATTGTGTCTAAGTGCTGGAAACAGAAAAAATCGAGTTGGAGAAGAAATGGCTCGAGCAGCCAAAGTCTGCCCAGTCTGGGTGCACCGGACTGTCCGGTGCGCCAGGCTGGCTCGGCGTGAAGTGGCCGCTCTCGGGAATTCGCCGACGGCGTACGGCTAAAATTCACCGGACTGTCCGGTGTGCACCGGACTGTCCGGTGAGCCAACGGTCGGCCAGGCCAACGGTCGGCCGCGGAATCTGCGCGCGACACGTGGCCAGGCCAACGGTCGGAAGGGGGCACCGGACTGTCCGGTGTGCACCGGACTGTCCGGTGTGCACCGGACATGTCCGGTGCGCCAACGTCTCCCAGATCTGCAACGGTCGGCAGCGCCATTTTAGGAAGGAAATCGGGCACCGAACAGTGTCCGGTGTGCACCGGACTGTCCGGTGCACCCGACGACAGAAGGCAAGATTGGCCTTCCAGATTTGCTCTCAACGGCTCCTAGCTGCCTTGGGGCTATAAAAGGGACCCCTAGGCGCATGGAGGAGTACACCAAGCAACCTTAGAGCATTCTTGATCATCCACACTAAGTCTTTGCGCATTCGTTTGTCATTCTCAGTGATTCGAGCTCCGTTCTAGTGAGAACTTTGAGATAGTCTTTTGAGCTCGATTCTTGGCCGTGTGTGTGCGCATTTTACTGTGGATTTGTGTGTGTTGCTTTCCTCCCTTACTCCGTATTTCTTGTGAATCTCAAGTGTAAGGGCGAGAGGCTCCAAGTTGTGGAGAATCCTCGCAAACGGGATATTGAAAGGCAAAACAAAACACCGTGGTATTCAAGTTGGTCTTTGGACCGCTTGAGAGGGGTTGATTGCAACCCTCGTCCGTTGGGACGCCACAACGTGGAGTAGGCAAGCGTTGGTCTTGGCCGAACCACGGGATAAACCACTGTGTCATCTCTGTGTTTGATCTCTTGTGGTATTGTGTTTTGTTGAGACTCCTCTCTAGCCACTTGGTGATTATTGTGCTAACACTTAACAAGTTTTTGTGGCTATAAGTTTAAGTTTTCACAGGATCACCTATTCACCCCCCCTCTAGGTGCTCTCAATTGGTATCGGAGCCGTTCTCTTCACAAAGGGACTAACCGCCCGAAGAGATGGATCCTAAAGGGAAGGGAATCGTGATCAACGACAAGGAGAAGGAGTCCTTCGTCAACGAGCCAAAGGACGACAAGACTACCGACTCGGGCTCGGGGCACAAACGCAAAGAAGGGAAGAAGAAGAAGACAAGACGCATCAAGGAGATCGTCTACTACGACAGCGACGAATCTTCCTCTTCCCAAAAGGACGACGACAACGACTACAGGAAGACGGTCAATTCGAACTTTTCATTTGATTATTCTCGTATTCCACATAGTTCGAATTCGCAATTGCTTTCCATTCCTCTTGGCAAACCTCCACACTTCGATGGGGAGGACTACGGATTTTGGAGTCACAAAATGCGTAGTCACTTATTCTCTCTCCATCCAAGCATATGGGAGATTGTAGAGAATGGAATGAAATTTGATAGCTCGGATAGCCCTTTGCTTATAAATGAACAAATTCATAGAAATGCACAAGCTACTACTGTTCTCTTAGCATCTTTGTGCAGGGAAGAGTACAATAAGGTGAGCGGCTTGGACAATGCCAAGCAGATATGGGACACCCTCAAGATCTCTCACGAGGGGAACGACATCACCATGCTCACCAAGATGGAGTTGGTGGAGGGCGAGCTTGGACGATTCGCGATGATAAGGGGCGAGGAACCGACTCAAACTTACAACCGGCTCAAGACCCTTATCAACAAAATAAGGAGCTACGGAAGCACACGATGGACGGACCACGACGTCGTCCGCCTAATGCTAAGGTCTTTTACCGTTCTTGATCCTCATCTCGTAAACAATATTCATGAGAATCCCAGGTATACGATGATGACGCCCGAGGAGGTACTCGGAAAATTCGTAAGCGGGCGGATGATGATCAAGGAGGCGAGATATGTGGACGACGCTCTAAACGGTCCAATCAATGAACCTCAACCCGTTGCTCTCAAGGCAACGAGGAGCAAGGAGGCGCTACCGAGCAAGGTGGCGCAAGTTGAGGCGGCCGGGCTAAATAATGAGGAGATGGCCCTCATCATTAAGCGCTTCAAGACGACGCTTAAGGGTCGCAAGGGACAGCCAAGCAAGACCAAGACAAAGGAGAAGTGCTCGTGCTTCAAATGTGGTAAGATTGGTCATTTCATTGCTAACTGTCCCGATAATGAAAGTGACCAGGAAAAGGGGAACAAAAGGGAGAAGAAGAAGCATTACAAGAAGGCCAAGGGCGAGGCGCATATCGGAAAGGAGTGGGATTCGGATTGCTCCTCCTCCGACTCCGACAATGAAGGACTCGCCGCCACCGCCTTCAACAAGTCATCCCTCTTCCCCAACGAGCGTCACACTTGCCTCATGGCAAGGGAGAAGAAAGTAAGCACTCATGATACTAGTACTTATGCTTCTTCAAGTGAGGATGAGTCTAGTGATGATGATGAGATAGATTACTCATGCTTATTCAAGGGATTAGATAGATCCAAAATTGATAAGATTAATGAGTTGATTGATGCTTTAAATGACAAGAATAAATTACTAGAAAAACAAGAGGATCTTCTATATGAGGAGCATGATAAATTTGTTAGTGCACAAAAATCTCTTGCTCTTGAAATTAAAAGGAATGAAATGATCTCTAGTGAATTATCTTCTTGTCATGAAACCATTGCTACTTTAAGAAGTGTTAACAATGATTTAAATGCTAAACTAGTAGAAGCAAATAAATCCAACTCCTGTGTAGAAATTGTTGAAACTTGCAATAGGTGTAAAGATTTTGACATTGATGCTTGTAGTGAACACCAAGTTTCAATTTCCAAACTTAATGATGAATTGGCTAGTCTTAATGCTCAACTTAAGACTAGCAAGAGTAATTTTGATAAGCTAAAATTTGCAAGGGATGCCTACACCATTGGTAGACACCCCTCAATTAAGGATGGACTTGGCTACAAGAGGGAAGCCAAGGACTTGACAAGCCATAAGGCTCCTATCTCCGCCAAAGAGAAAGGGAAGGCTCCTATGGTTAGCAGTACTAAAAAGAACCATGCTTTTATGTATCATGATAGGAGTTATAATGCTAATAATGATTTTGACTCTCATGCCATGTTTGCTTCTAGTTCTTTCTATATGCATGGTAGAAATATGTCTAGGAGAAATGCTATTCATCATGTGCCTAGAAAGAATATTATTCATGCTCCTAGGAAAGTAGTGAATGAATCTTCTACAATTTATTGTGCTTTAAATGCTTCCTTTGCTATTTGTAGAAAGGATAGGAAAATAGTTGCTAGGAAGTTAGGGGCAAAATGCAAGGGAGACAAAACTTGCATTTGGGTCCCTAAGGATATTTGCACTAACCTTATAGGACCCAACATGAGTTGGGTACCTAAGACCCAAGCCTAAATTTGCCTTGCAGGTTTATGCATCCGGGGGTTCAAGCTGGATTATCGACAGCGGATGCACAAACCATATGACGGGGGAGAAGAAGATGTTCACCTCCTACGTCAAAAATAAGGATTCCCAAGATTCAATTATATTCGGTGATGGGAATCAAGGCAAGGTAAAAGGGTTAGGTAAAATTGCAATTTCTAATGAACACTCAATCTCCAATGTGTTTTTAGTTGAGTCTCTTGGTTACAATTTGCTATCTGTTAGTCAACTATGCAATATGGGATATAATTGTCTTTTTACAAATGTAGATGTGTCTGTCATTAGAAGAAGTGATGGTTCACTAGCCTTTAAGGGTGTACTAGACGGCAAGCTTTACTTAGTTGATTTTGCAAAAGAAGAGGCCGGTCTAGATGCATGCTTAATGGCTAAGACTTGCATGGGCTGGCTGTGGCATCGCCGCTTAGCACATGTGGGGATGAAGAACCTCCACAAGCTTCTAAAGGGAGAACACGTGATAGGTCTAACCAATGTTTATTTCGAAAAAGATAGACCTTGTGCAGCTTGTCAAGCAGGTAAACAAGTGGGAGGAGCACATCACAGCAAGAATGTGATGACCACGTCAAGACCTCTGGAGCTGCTGCATATGGACCTCTTCGGACCCGTCGCCTATCTAAGCATAGGAGGAAGTAAGTATGGTCTAGTTATTGTTGATGACTTTTCCCGCTTCACTTGGGTGTTCTTTTTGCAGGATAAGTCTGAAACCCAAGGGACCCTCAAGCGCTTCCTAAGGAGAGCTCAAAATGAGTTTGAGCTCAAGGTGAAAAAGATAAGGAGCGACAACGGGTCCGAATTCAAGAACCTTCAAGTGGAGGAGTTTCTTGAGGAGGAAGGGATCAAGCACGAGTTCTCCGCTCCCTACACACCTCAGCAAAATGGTGTGGTAGAGAGGAAGAACAGGACGCTCATAGATATGGCGAGGACTATGCTTGGAGAATTCAAGACCCCCGAGTGTTTTTGGTCGGAAGCCGTGAACACGGCTTGCCACGCCATCAACAGGGTCTACCTTCACCGCCTCCTCAAGAAGACGTCGTATGAGCTACTAACCGGTAACAAACACAATGTATCTTACTTTCGTGTATTTGGGAGCAGGTGCTACATTCTAGTGAAGAAGGGTAGAAATTCTAAATTTGCTCCCAAAGCTGTAGAAGGGTTTTTATTAGGTTATGATTCAAATACAAAGGCGTATAGGGTCTTCAACAAATCATCGGGTTTGGTTGAAGTCTCTAGCGACGTTGTATTTGATGAGACTAATGGCTCTCCAAGAGAGCAAGCTGTTGATTGTGATGATGTAGATGAAGAAGATGTTCCGACGGCCGCTATACGAACCATGGCGATTGGAGAAGTGCGGCCACAGGAACAAGATGAACGAGATCAACCTTCTTCCTCAACAACGGTGCATCCCCCAACTCAAGACGATGAACAGGTTCATCAAAAGGAGGCGTGTGATCAAGGGGGAGCACAAGATGATCACGTGATGGATGAAGAAGCGCAACCGGCACCTCCAACCCAAGTTCGAGCGGTGATTCAAAGGGATCATCCCGTCGACCAGATATTGGGCGATATTAGCAAGGGAGTAACTACTCGTTCAAGATTAGTTAATTTTTGTGAGCATTACTCTTTTGTCTCTTCTATTGAGCCTTTCAGGGTAGAAGAGGCCTTGCTAGATCCGGACTGGGTGTTGGCCATGCAGGAGGAACTCAACAACTTCAAGCGCAACGAAGTTTGGACACTGGTGCCTCGTCCCAAGCAAAATGTTGTAGGAACCAAGTGGGTGTTCCGCAACAAACAGGACGAGCACGGAGTGGTGACGAGGAACAAGGCTCGACTTGTGGCAAAAGGTTATGCCCAAGTCGCAGGTTTGGACTTTGAGGAGACTTTTGCTCCTGTGGCTAGGCTAGAATCAATTCGTATCTTGCTAGCATATGCCGCTCACCATTCTTTCAGGTTGTACCAAATGGATGTGAAGAGCGCTTTCCTCAACGGGCCGATCAAAGAGGAAGTGTACGTGGAGCAGCCCCCTGGCTTCGAGGATGAACGGTACCCCGACCACGTGTGTAAGCTCTCTAAGGCGCTCTATGGACTTAAGCAAGCCCCAAGAGCATGGTATGAATGCCTTAGAGACTTTTTAATTGCTAATGCTTTCAAGGTTGGGAAAGCCGATCCAACTCTTTTTACTAAGACTTGCGACGGTGATCTTTTTGTGTGCCAAATTTATGTCGATGACATAATATTTGGTTCTACTAACCAAACGTCTTGTGAAGAGTTTAGCAGGGTTATGATGCAGAAATTCGAGATGTCGATGATGGGCGAGTTGAACTACTTCCTTGGGTTTCAAGTGAAGCAACTCAAGGACGGCACTTTCATCTCCCAAACAAAGTACACGCAAGACTTGCTGAAGCGGTTTGGGATGAAGGACGCCAAGCCCGCAAAGACTCCGATGGGGACCGACGGACACACCGACCTCAACAAAGGAGGTAAGTCCGTTGATCAAAAAGCATACCGGTCAATGATAGGGTCTTTACTTTATTTATGTGCTAGTAGACCGGATATTATGCTTAGCGTATGCATGTGTGCTAGATTTCAATCCGATCCTAAGGAGTGTCACTTAGTGGCAGTGAAGCGAATTCTTAGATATTTGGTTGCTACGCCTTGCCTCGGGCTCTGGTATCCAAAGGGGTCTACCTTTGACTTGGTTGGATACTCAGATTCCGACTATGCTGGATGTAAGGTCGATAGGAAGAGTACATCAGGGACGTGCCAATTCTTAGGAAGGTCCCTGGTGTCGTGGAACTCTAAGAAACAAACCTCCGTTGCCCTATCCACCGCTGAGGCCGAGTACGTTGCCGCAGGACAGTGTTGCGCGCAACTACTTTGGATGAGGCAAACCCTCAGGGACTTTGGCTACAATCTGAGCAAAGTCCCACTCCTATGTGACAATGAGAGTGCTATCCGAATAGCGGAAAATCCTGTTGAGCACAGCCGCACAAAGCACATTGACATCCGGCATCACTTCTTGAGAGACCACCAGCAAAAGGGAGATATCGAAGTGTTTCATGTTAGCACCGAGAACCAGCTAGCCGATATCTTTACCAAGCCTTTAGATGAGAAGACCTTTTGCAGGCTGCGTAGTGAGCTAAATGTCTTAGATTCGCGGAACTTGGATTGAAATGTAGCATACATGTGTTTATGCTTTTGATTATGTTCATTTTGCATATTGTTGCTTATTGTGGTGCTCAAGTTGTACAAACACTCCCTGGACCTCACAAGTCCATGGCAAAATGATGCACAGTTTTAGGGGGAGATGTGTTACAACTTGACCCTTTGAGACTAACCATATGCTTGAGTTTGCTTGTTTTAGTCTCAAAGGAGAATTGAAAGGGAAAAGGTGGACTTGGACCATGAAAGACTTCCACTGCACTCCGATGAGAGGGTAACTTATTCCAAGTTCATCTCATGAACTCTTATTGCCATTTGCTCTTAATTGAAGATTTTGGTGAGGCAATGGGGTTAAAGAGCCAAGATTAATCCTGTTTTGGTGTTTGATGCCAAAGGGGGAGAAAATAAAGGCCAAAGCGATAAATGGATCAGCTACCACTTGAGAGATTTTGAAAATAGTAGAATAGAGCTTTTGGTTTGTCAAAACTTTGGCTTCTTGTGGGGAGAAGTATTGATTATGGGAAAAAGGGGGAGTTTTTTTTAAATCTTTGATCAATCTCTTTTTGAATGACTCTCTTTATGATTCAACATGTGTGTTCGACTTAGAGATAGAGATTTGAGTTTGATTTGCAAAAACAAACCAAGTGGTGGCATAGAGTGATCCATATATGTCAAAATTGAATCAAAATAATTTGAGTTCTTATTTGAAGTGTTTTTGTACTTGTTCTACTTGCTTTATGTTGTGTTGGCATAAATCACCAAAAAGGGGGAGATTGAAAGGGAAATGTGCCCTTGGGCCATTTCTAAGTATTTTGGTGATTTAGTGCCCAACACAGGTGCCTAATTGTAAAATGGTGGACAAAGTACAAATCAAGGATAAAGGTATGTTTCTCAGACTTAGTACATTGTTTTATGGACTAATGTATTGTGTCTAAGTGCTGGAAACAGAAAAAATCGAGTTGGAGAAGAAATGGCTCGAGCAGCCAAAGTCTGCCCAGTCTGGGTGCACCGGACTGTCCGGTGGTGCACCGGACAGTGTCCGGTGCGCCAGGCTGGCTCGGCGTGAAGTGGCCGCTCTCGGGAATTCGCCGACGGCGTACGGCTAAAATTCACCGGACTGTCCGGTGTGCACCGGACTGTCCGGTGAGCCAACGGTCGGCCACGGAATCTGCGCGCGACACGTGGCCAGGCCAACGGTCGGAAGGGGGCACCGGACTGTCCGGTGTGCACCGGACATGTCCGGTGCGCCAACGTCTCCCAGATCTGCAACGGTCGGCAGCGCCATTTTAGGAAGGAAATCGGGCACCGGACAGTGTCCGGTGTGCACCGGACTGTCCGGTGCACCCGACAACAGAAGGCAAGATTGGCCTTCCAGATTTGCTCTCAACGGCTCCTAGCTGCCTTGGGGCTATAAAAGGGACCCCTAGGCGCATGGAGGAGTACACCAAGCAACCTTAGAGCATTCTTGATCATCCACACTAAGTCTTTGCGCATTCGTTTGTCATTCTCAGTGATTCGAGCTCCGTTCTAGTGAGAACTTTGAGATAGTCTTTTGAGCTCGATTCTTGGCCGTGTGTGTGCGCATTTTGCTGTGGATTTGTGTGTGTTGCTTTCCTCCCTTACTCCGTATTTCTTGTGAATCTCAAGTGTAAGGGCGAGAGGCTCCAAGTTGTGGAGAATCCTCGCAAACGGGATATTAAAAGGCAAAACAAAACACCGTGGTATTCAAGTTGGTATTTGGACCGCTTGAGAGGGGTTGATTGCAACCCTCGTCCGTTGGGACGCCACAACGTGGAGTAGGCAAGCGTTGGTCTTGGCCGA
The DNA here is from genome assembly GCA_029449295.1 of Zea luxurians. Lineage (NCBI taxonomy): Eukaryota > Viridiplantae > Streptophyta > Magnoliopsida > Poales > Poaceae > Zea > Zea luxurians. The sequence continues at coordinate 98,547,459 of JAOPSE010000015.1, read as the reverse complement.
ACCACGGGATAAACCACTGTGTCATCTCTGTGTTTGATCTCTTGTGGTATTGTGTTTTGTTGAGACTCCTCTCTAGCCACTTGGCGATTATTGTGCTAACACTTAACAAGTTTTTGTGGCTATAAGTTTAAGTTTTCACAGGATCACCTATTCACCCCCCTCTAGGTGCTCTCAACAACGCCAGCACTCCAACGGGGGGCGCGCCGGGCATCGGCCTCGCGCTTGAGACGAAGACGATGAAAGGGAAATGTGCCCTTGGGCCATTTCTAAGTATTTTGGTGATTTAGTGCCCAACACAGGTGCCTAATTGTAAAATGGTGGACAAAGTACAAATCAAGGATAAAGGTATGTTTCTCAGACTTAGTACATTGTTTTATGGACTAATGTATTGTGTCTAAGTGCTAGAAACAGAAAAAATCGAGTTGGAGAAGAAATGGCTCGAGCAGCCAAAGTCTGCCCAGTCTGGGTGCACCGGACTGTCCGGTGGTGCATCGGACAGTGTCCGGTGCGCCAGGCTGGCTCGGCGTGAAGTGGCCGCTCTCGGGAATTCGCCGACGGCGTACGGCTAAAATTCACCGGACTGTCCGGTGTGCACCGGACTGTCCGGTGAGCCAACGGTCGGCCAGGCCAACGGTCGGCCGCGGAATCTGCGCGCGACACGTGGCCAGGCCAACGGTCGGAAGGGGGCACCGGACTGTCCGGTGTGCACCGGACATGTCCGGTGCGCCAACGTCTCCCAGATCTGCAACGGTCGGCAGCGCCATTTTAGGAAGGAAATCGGGCACCGGACAGTGTCCGGTGTGCACCGGACTGTCCGGTGCACCCGACAACAGAAGGCAAGATTGGCCTTCCAGATTTGCTCTCAACGGCTCCTAGCTGCCTTGGGGCTATAAAAGGGACCCCTAGGCGCATGGAGGAGTACACCAAGCAACCTTAGAGCATTCTTGATCATCCACACTAAGTCTTTGCGCATTCGTTTGTCATTCTCAGTGATTCGAGCTCCGTTCTAGTGAGAACTTTGAGATAGTCTTTTGAGCTCGATTCTTGGCCGTGTGTGTGCGCATTTTGCTGTGGATTTGTGTGTGTTGCTTTCCTCCCTTACTCCGTATTTCTTGTGAATCTCAAGTGTAAGGGCGAGAGGCTCCAAGTTGTGGAGAATCCTCGCAAACGGGATATTGAAAGGCAAAACAAAACACCGTGGTATTCAAGTTGGTCTTTGGACCGCTTGAGAGGGGTTGATTGCAACCCTCGTCCGTTGGGACGCCACAACGTGGAGTAGGCAAGCGTTGGTCTTGGCCGAACCACGGGATAAACCACTGTGTCATCTCTGTGTTTGATCTCTTGTGGTATTGTGTTTTGTTGAGACTCCTCTCTAGCCACTTGGCGATTATTGTGCTAACACTTAACAAGTTTTTATGGCTATAAGTTTAAGTTTTCACAGGATCCACCTATTCACCCCCCCTCTAGGTGCTCTCAACAATGCCAGCACTCCAACGGGGGGCGCGCCGGGCATCGGCCTCGCGCTTCAGACGAAGACGATGAAAGGGAAATGTGCCCTTGGGCCATTTCTAAGTATTTTGGTGATTTAGTGCCCAACACAGGTGCCTAATTGTAAAATGGTGGACAAAGTACAAATCAAGGATAAAGGTATGTTTCTCAGACTTAGTACATTGTTTTATGGACTAATGTATTGTGTCTAAGTGCTGGAAACAGAAAAAATCGAGTTGGAGAAGAAATGGCTCGAGCAGCCAAAGTCTGCCCAGTCTGGGTGCACCGGACTGTCCGGTGGTGCACCGGACAGTGTCCGGTGCGCCAGGCTGGCTCGGCGTGAAGTGGCCGCTCTCGGGAATTCGCCGACGGCGTACGGCTAAAATTCACCGGACTGTCCGGTGTGCACCGGACTGTCCGGTGAGCCAACGGTCGGCCAGGCCAACGGTCGGCCGCGGAATCTGCGCGCGACACGTGGCCAGGCCAACGGTCGGAAGGGGGCACCGGACTGTCCGGCGTGCACCGGACATGTCCGGTGCGCCAACGTCTCCCAGATCTGCAACGGTCGGCAGCGCCATTTTAGGAAGGAAATCGGGCACCGGACAGTGTCCGGTGTGCACCGGACTGTCCGGTGCACCCGACAACAGAAGGCAAGATTGGCCTTCCAGATTTGCTCTCAACGGCTCCTAGCTGCCTTGGGGCTATAAAAGGGACCCCTAGGCGCATGGAGGAGTACACCAAGCAACCTTAGAGCATTCTTGATCATCCACACTAAGTCTTTGCGCATTTGTTTGTCATTCTCAGTGATTCGAGCTCCGTTCTAGTGAGAACTTTGAGATAGTCTTTTGAGCTCGATTCTTGGCCGTGTGTGTGCGCATTTTGCTGTGGATTTGTGTGTGTTGCTTTCCTCCCTTACTCCGTATTTCTTGTGAATCTCAAGTGTAAGGGCGAGAGGCTCCAAGTTGTGGAGAATCCTCGCAAACGGGATATTGAAAGGCAAAACAAAACACCGTGGTATTCAAGTTGGTCTTTGGACCGCTTGAGAGGGGTTGATTGCAACCCTCGTCCGTTGGGACGCCACAACGTGGAGTAGGCAAGCGTTGGTCTTGGCCGAACCACGGGATAAACCACTGTGTCATCTCTGTGTTTGATCTCTTGTGGTATTGTGTTTTGTTGAGACTCCTCTCTAGCCACTTGGCGATTATTGTGCTAACACTTAACAAGTTTTTGTGGCTATAAGTTTAAGTTTTCACAGGATCACCTATTCACCCCCCCTCTAGGTGCTCTCAACAACGCCAGCACTCCAACGGGGGGCGCGCCGGGCATCGGCCTCGTGCTTGAGACGAAGACGATGAAAGGGAAATGTGCCCTTGGGCCATTTCTAAGTATTTTGGTGATTTAGTGCCCAACACAGGTGCCTAATTGTAAAATGGTGGACAAAGTACAAATCAAGGATAAAGGTATGTTTCTCAGACTTAGTACATTGTTTTATGGACTAATGTATTGTGTCTAAGTGCTGGAAACAGAAAAAATCGAGTTGGAGAAGAAATGGCTCGAGCAGCCAAAGTCTGCCCAGTCTGGGTGCACCGGACTGTCCGGTGGTGCACCGGACAGTGTCCGGTGCGCCAGGCTGGCTCGGCGTGAAGTGGCCGCTCTCGGGAATTCGCCGACGGCGTACGTCTAAAATTCACCGGACTGTCCGGTGTGCACCGGACTGTCCGGTGAGCCAACGGTCGGCCGCGGAATCTGCGCGCGACACGTGGCCAGGCCAACGGTCGGAAGGGGGCACCTGACTGTCCGGTGTGCACCAGACATGTCCGGTGCGCCAACGTCTCCCAGATCTGCAACGGTCGGCAGCGTCATTTTAGGAAGGAAATCGGGCACCGGACTGTCCGGTGCACCCGACGACAGAAGGCAAGATTGGCCTTCCAGATTTGCTCTCAACGGCTCCTAGCTGCCTTGGGGCTATAAAAGGGACCCCTAGGCGCATGGAGGAGTACACCAAGCAACCTTAGAGCATTCTTGATCATCCACACTAAGTCTTTGCGCATTCGTTTGTCATTCTCAGTGATTCGAGCTCCGTTCTAGTGAGAACTTTGAGATAGTCTTTTGAGCTCGATTCTTGGCCGTGTGTGTGCGCATTTTGCTGTGGATTTGTGTGTGTTGCTTTCCTCCCTTACTCCGTATTTCTTGTGAATCTCAAGTGTAAGGGCGAGAGGCTCCAAGTTGTGGAGAATCCTCGCAAACGGGATATTGAAAGGCAAAACAAAACACCGTGGTATTCAAGTTGGTCTTTGGACCGCTTGAGAGGGGTTGATTGCAACCCTCGTCCGTTGGGACGCCACAACGTGGAGTAGGCAAGCGTTGGTCTTGGCCGAACCACGGGATAAACCACTGTGTCATCTCTGTGTTTGATCTCTTGTGGTATTGTGTTTTGTTGAGACTCCTCTCTAGCCACTTGGCGATTATTGTGCTAACACTTAACAAGTTTTTGTGGCTATAAGTTTAAGTTTTCACAGGATCACCTATTCACCCCCCCTCTAGGTGCTCTCAACAACGCCAGCACTCCAACGGGGGGCGCGCCGGGCATCGGCCTCGCGCTTGAGACGAAGACGATGAAAGAGAAATGTGCCCTTGGGCCATTTCTAAGTATTTTGGTGATTTAGTGCCCAACACAGGTGCCTAATTGTAAAATGGTGGACAAAGTACAAATCAAGGATAAAGGTATGTTTCTCAGACTTAGTACATTGTTTTATGGACTAATGTATTGTGTCTAAGTGCTGGAAACAGAAAAAATCGAGTTGGAGAAGAAATGGCTCGAGCAGCCAAAGTCTGCCCAGTCTGGGTGCACCGGACTGTCCGGTGGTGCACCGGACAGTGTCCGGTGCGCCAGGCTGGCTCGGCGTGAAGTGGCCGCTCTCGGGAATTCGCCGACGGCATACGTCTAAAATTCACCGGACTGTCCGGTGTGCACCGGACTGTCCGGTGAGCCAACGGTCGGCCGCGGAATCTGCGCGCGACACGTGGCTAGGCCAACGGTCGGAAGGGGGCACCGGACTGTCCGGTGTGCACCAAACATGTCCGGTGCGCCAACGTCTCCCAGATCTGCAACGGTCGGCAGCGTCATTTTAGGAAGGAAATCGGGCACCGGACAGTGTCCGGTGTGCACCGGACTGTCCGGTGCACCCGACGACAGAAGGCAAGATTGGCCTTCCAGATTTGCTCTCAACGGCTCCTAGCTGCCTTGGGGCTATAAAAGGGACCCCTAGGCGCATGGAGGAGTACACCAAGCAACCTTAGAGCATTCTTGATCATCCACACTAAGTCTTTGCGCATTCGTTTGTCATTCTCAGTGATTCGAGCTCCGTTCTAGTGAGAACTTTGAGATAGTCTTTTGAGCTCGATTCTTGGCCGTGTGTGTGCGCATTTTGCTGTGGATTTGTGTGTGTTGCTTTCCTCCCTTACTCCGTATTTCTTGTGAATCTCAAGTGTAAGGGCGAGAGGCTCCAAGTTGTGGAGAATCCTCGCAAACGGGATATTGAAAGGCAAAACAAAACACCATGGTATTCAAGTTGGTCTTTGGACCGCTTGAGAGGGGTTGATTGCAACCCTCGTCCGTTGGGACGCCACAACGTGGAGTAGGCAAGCGTTGGTCTTGGCCGAACCACGGGATAAACCACTGTGTCATCTCTGTGTTTGATCTCTTGTGGTATTGTGTTTTGTTGAGACTCCTCTCTAGCCACTTGGCGATTATTGTGCTAACACTAAACAAGTTTTTGTGGCTATAAGTTTAAGTTTTCACAGGATCACCTATTCACCCCCCCCCCTCTAGGTGCCCTCAATTGGTATCAAAGTCGTTCTCTTCACAAAGGGACTAACCGCCCGAAGAGATGGATCCTAAAGGGAAGGGAATCGTGATCAACGACAAGGAGAAGGAGTCCTTCGTCAACGAGCCAAAGGACGACAAGACTACCGACTCGGGCTCGGGGCACAAACGCAAAGAAGGGAAGAAGAAGAAGACAAGACGCATCAAGGAGATCGTCTACTACGACAGCGACGAATCTTCCTCTTCCCAAAAGGACGACGACAACGACTACAGGAAGACGGTCAATTCGAACTTTTCATTTGATTATTCTCGTATTCCACATAGTTCGAATTCGCAATTGCTTTCCATTCCTCTTGGCAAACCTCCACACTTCGATGGGGAGGACTACGGATTTTGGAGTCACAAAATGCGTAGTCACTTATTCTCTCTCCATCCAAGCATATGGGAGATTGTAGAGAATGGAATGAAATTTGATAGCTCGGATAGCCCTTTGCTTATAAATGAACAAATTCATAGAAATGCACAAGCTACTACTGTTCTCTTAGCATCTTTGTGCAGGGAAGAGTACAATAAGGTGAGCGGCTTGGACAATGCCAAGAAGATATGGGACACCCTCAAGATCTCTCACGAGGGGAACGACATCACCATGCTCACCAAGATGGAGTTGGTGGAGGGCGAGCTTGGACGATTCGCGATGATAAGGGGCGAGGAACCGACTCAAACTTACAACCGGCTCAAGACCCTTATCAACAAAATAAGGAGCTACGGAAGCACACGATGGACGGACCACGACGTCGTCCGCCTAATGCTAAGGTCTTTTACCGTTCTTGATCCTCATCTCGTAAACAATATTCGTGAGAATCCCAGGTACACGATGATGACGCCCGAGGAGGTACTCGGAAAATTCGTAAGCGGGCGGATGATGATCAAGGAGGCGAGATATGTGGACGACGCTCTAAACGGTCCAATCAATGAACCTCAACCCGTTGCTCTCAAGGCAACGAGGAGCAAGGAGGCGCTACCGAGCAAGGTGGCGCAAGTTGAGGCGGCCAGGCTAAATAATAAGGAGATGGCCCTCATCATTAAGCGCTTCAAGACGGCGCTTAAGGGTCGCAAGGGACAGCCAAGCAAGACCAAGACAAAGGAGAAGCGCTCGTGCTTCAAATGTGGTAAGATTGGTCATTTCATTGCTAACTATCCCGATAATGAAAGTGACCAGGAAAAGGGGAACAAAAGGGAGAAGAAGAAGCATTACAAGAAGGCCAACGGCGAGGCGCATATCGGAAAGGAGTGGGATTCGGATTGCTCCTCCTCCGACTCCGACAATGAAGGACTCGCCGCCACCGCCTTCAACAAGTCATCCCTCTTCCCCAACGAGCGTCACACTTGCCTCATGGCAAGGGAGAAGAAAGTAAGCACTCATGATACTAGTACTTATGCTTCTTCAAGTGAGGATGAGTCTAGTGATGATGATGAGATAGATTACTCATGCTTATTCAAGGGATTAGATAGATCCAAAATTGATAAGATTAATGAGTTGATTGATGCTTTAAATGACAAGAATAAATTACTAGAAAAACAAGAGGATCTTCTATATGAGGAGCATGATAAATTTGTTAGTGCACAAAAATCTCTTGCTCTTGAAATTAAAAGGAATGAAATGATCTCTAGTGAATTATCTTCTTGTCATGAAACCATTGCTACTTTAAGAAGTGTTAACTATGATTTAAATGCTAAACTAGTAGAAGCAAATAAATCCAACTCCTGTGTAGAAATTGTTGAAACTTGCAATAGGTGTAAAGATTTTGACATTGATGCTTGTAGTGAACACCAAGTTTCAATTTCCAAACTTAATGATGAATTGGCTAGTCTTAATGCTCAACTTAAGACTAGCAAGAGTAATTTTGATAAGCTAAAATTTGCAAGGGATGCCTACACCATTGGTAGACACCCCTCAATTAAGGATGGACTTGGCTACAAGAAGGAAGCCAAAAACTTGACAAGCCATAAGGCTCCCATCTCTGCCAAGGAGAAAGGGAAGGCCCCTATGGCAACTAGTGCTAAAAAGAACCATGCCTTTATGTACCATGGTAGGAGACAAACTAGAAATGCTTATAGGAGCTATAATGCTTATGATGTTTTTGATTCTCATGCCATGTTTGCTTCTAGTTCTTCCTATATGCATGGTAGAGATATGTCTAGAAGAAATGCTATCCATCATGTGCCAAGAAAGAATATTATTCATGCTCCTAGGAAAGTAATGAATGAACCTTCCACAATTTATCATGCTTTAAATGCTTCCTTTGCTATTTGTAGAAAGGAGAAAATAGTTGCTAGGAAGTTAGGGGCAAAATGCAAGGGAGACAAAACTTGCATTTGGGTCCCTAAGGATATTTGCACTAACCTTATAGGACCCAACATGAGTTGGGTACCTAAGACCCAAGCCTAAATTTGCCTTGCAGGTTTATGCATCCGGGGGTTCAAGCTGGATTATCGACAGCGGATGCACAAACCATATGACGGGGGAGAAGAAGATGTTCACCTCCTACGTCAAAAATAAGGATTCCCAAGATTCAATTATATTCGGTGATGGGAATCAAGGCAAGGTAAAAGGGTTAGGTAAAATTGCAATTTCTAATGAACACTCAATCTCCAATGTGTTTTTAGTTGAGTCTCTTGGTTACAATTTGCTATCTGTTAGTCAACTATGCAATATGGGATATAATTGTCTTTTTACAAATGTAGATGTGTCTGTCATTAGAAGAAGTGATGGTTCACTAGCCTTTAAGGGTGTACTAGACGGCAAGCTTTACTTAGTTGATTTTGCAAAAGAAGAGGCCGGTCTAGATGCATGCTTAATGGCTAAGACTTGCATGGGCTGGCTGTGGCATCGCCGCTTAGCACATGTGGGGATGAAGAACCTCCACAAGCTTCTAAAGGGAGAACATGTGATAGGTTTGACTAACGTACAATTCGAAAAAGATAGACCTTGTGCAGCTTGTCAGGCAGGTAAACAGGTGGGAGGAGCGCATCACAGCAAGAATGTGATGACCACATCAAGACCCCTGGAGCTGCTACATATGGACCTCTTCGGACCCGTCGCCTATCTAAGCATAGGAGGAAGTAAGTATGGTTTAGTTATTGTTGATGACTTTTCCCGCTTCACTTGGGTGTTCTTTTTGCAGGATAAGTCTGAAACCCAAGGGACCCTCAAGCGCTTCCTCAGGAGAGCTCAAAATGAGTTTGAGCTCAAGGTGAAGAAGATAAGGAGCGACAACGGGTCCGAATTCAAGAACCTTCAAGTGGAGGAGTTTCTTGAGGAGGAAGGGATCAAGCACGAGTTCTCTGCTCCCTACACACCTCAGCAAAATGGTGTGGTAGAGAGGAAGAACAGGACGCTCATAGATATGGCGAGGACTATGCTTGGAGAATTCAAGACCCCCGAGTGCTTTTGGTCGGAAGCCGTGAACACGGCTTGCCACGCCATCAACAGGGTCTACCTTCACCGCCTCCTCAAGAAGACGTCGTATGAGCTACTGACCGGTAACAAACCTAATGTATCGTATTTTCGTGTTTTTGGGAGTAAATGCTACATTCTAGTGAAGAAGGGTAGGAATTCCAAATTTGCTCCCAAAGCCGTAGAAGGATTTTTACTAGGTTATGATTCAAATACAAAGGCGTATAGGGTCTTCAACAAATCATCGGGTTTAGTTGAAGTCTCTAGCGACGTTGTATTTGATGAGACTAATGGCTCTCCAAGAGAGCAAGTTGTTGATTGTGATGATGTAGATGAAGAAGATGTTCCGACGGCCGCTATACGAACCATGGCGACTGGAGAAGTGCGGCCACATGAACAAGATGAACGAGATCAACCTTCTTCCTGAACAACGGTGCATCCCCCAACCCAAGACGATGAACAGGTTCATCAAAAGGAGGCGTGTGATCAAGGGGGAGCACAAGATGATCACGTGATGGAGGAAGAAGCGCAATAGGCACCTCCAACCCAAGTTCGAGCGACAATTCAAAGGGATCATCCCGTCGACCAGATATTGGGCGATATTAGCAAGGGAGTAACTACTCGTTCAAGATTAGTTAATTTTTGTGAGCATTACTCTTTTGTCTCTTCTATTGAGCCTTTCAGGGTAGAAGAGGCCTTGCTAGATCCGGACTGGGTGTTGGCCATGCAGGAGGAACTCAACAACTTCAAGCGCAACGAAGTTTGGACACTGGTGCCTCGTCCCAAGCAAAATGTTGTAGGAACCAAGTGGGTGTTCCGCAACAAACAGGACGAGCACGGGGTGGTGACGAGGAACAAGGCTCGACTTGTGGCAAAAGGTTATGCCCAAGTCGCAGGTTTGGACTTTGAGGAGACTTTTGCTCCTGTGGCTAGGCTAGAATCAATTCGTATCTTGCTAGCATATGCCGCTCACCATTCTTTCAGGTTGTACCAAATGGATGTGAAGAGCGCTTTCCTCAACGGGCCGATCAAAGAGGAGGTGTACGTGGAGCAGCCCCCTGGCTTCGAGGATGAACGGTACCCCGACCACGTGTGTAAGCTCTCTAAGGCGCTCTATGGACTTAAGCAAGCCCCAAGAGCATGGTATGAATGCCTTAGAGACTTTTTAATTGCTAATGCTTTCAAGGTTGGGAAAGCCGATCCAACTCTTTTTACTAAGACTTGCGACGGTGATCTTTTTGTGTGCCAAATTTATGTCGATGACATAATATTTGGTTCTACTAACCAAACGTCTTGTGAAGAGTTTAGCAGGGTTATGATGCAGAAATTCGAGATGTCGATGATGGGCGAGTTGAACTACTTCCTTGGGTTTCAAGTGAAGCAACTCAAGGACGGCACTTTCATCTCCCAAACAAAGTACACGCAAGACTTGCTGAAGCGGTTTGGGATGAAGGACGCCAAGCCCGCAAAGACTCCGATGGGGACCGACGGACACACTGACCTCAACAAAGGAGGTAAGTCCGTTGATCAAAAAGCATACCGGTCAATGATAGGGTCTTTACTTTATTTATGTGCTAGTAGACCGGATATTATGCTTAGCGTATGCATGTGTGCTAGATTTCAATCCGATCCTAAGGAGTGTCACTTAGTGGCAGTGAAGCGAATTCTTAGATATTTGGTTGCTACGCCTTGCCTCGGGCTCTGGTATCCAAAGGGGTCTACCTTTGACTTGGTTGGATACTCAGATTCCGACTATGCTGGATGTAAGGTCGATAGGAAGAGTACATCAGGGACGTGCCAATTCTTAGGAAGGTCCCTGGTGTCGTGGAACTCTAAGAAACAAACCTCCGTTGCCCTATCCACCGCTGAGGCCGAGTACGTTGCCGCAGGACAGTGTTGCGCGCAACTAATTTGGATGAGGCAAACCCTCAGGGACTTTGGCTACAATCTGAGCAAAGTCCCACTCCTATGTGATAATGAGAGTGCTATCCGAATAGCGGAAAATCCTGTTGAGCACAGCCGCACAAAGCACATTGACATCCGGCATCACTTCTTGAGAGACCACCAGCAAAAGGGAGATATCGAAGTGTTTCATGTTAGCACCGAGAACCAGCTAGCCGATATCTTTACCAAGCCTTTAGATGAGAAGACCTTTTGCAGGCTGCGTAGTGAGCTAAATGTCTTAGATTCGCGGAACTTGGATTGAATTGTAGCATACATGTATTTATGCTTTTGATCATGTTCCTTTTTGCATTTTGTTGTTAAGTATGGTGCTCGAGTTGTACAAACACTCCCTGGACCTCACAAGTCCGTTGCAAAGTGATGCACAGTTTTAGGGGGAGATGTGTTACAACTTGACCCTTTGAAACTAACCATATGCTTGAGTTTGCTTGTTTTAGTCTCAAAGGAGAATTGAAAGGGAAAAGGTGGACTTGGACCATGAAAGACTTCCACTGCACTCCGATGAGAGGGTAACCTATTCCAAGTTCATCTAATGAACTCTTATTGCCATTTGCTCTTAATTGAAGATTTTGGTGAGGCAATGGGGTTAAAGGGCCAAGATTGATCCCGTTTTGGTGCTTGATGCCAAAGGGGGAGAAAATAAAGGTCAAAGCAATAATGGATCAGCTACCACTTGAGAAATTTTGAAAAATAGTAGATTAGAGCTTTTGGTTTGTCAAAACTCTTTTATTGTCTCTTATGTCAAAAGTTGGCCTCTTGTGGGGAGAAGTGTTGATTATGGGAAAAAGGGGGAGTTTTTGAAATCTTTGATCAAATTTCTTTGGAAAACCTCTCTTTATGTCTCTACAAGTGATTTTGACTTAGAGATAGGAATTTGAGTTTGATTTGCAAAAACAAACCAAGTGGTGGCATAGAGTGATCCATATATGTCAAAATTGAATCAAAATAATTTGAGTTCTTATTTGAAGTGTTTTTGTACTTGTTCTACTTGCCTTATGTTGTGTTGGCATAAATCACCAAAAAGGGGGAGATTGAAAGGGAAATGTGCCCTTGGGCCATTTCTAAGTATTTTGGTGATTTAGTGCCCAACACAGGTGCCTAATTGTAAAATGGTGGACAAAGTACAAATCAAGGATAAAGGTATGTTTCTCAGACTTAGTACATTGTTTTATGGACTAATGTATTGTGTCTAAGTGCTGGAAACAGAAAAAATCGAGTTGGAGAAGAAATGGCTCGAGCAGCCAAAGTCTGCCCAGTCTGGGTGCACCGGACTGTCCGGTGGTGCACCGGACAGTGTCCGGTGCGCCAGGCTGGCTCGGCGTGAAGTGGCCGCTCTCGGGAATTCGCCGACGGCATACGGCTAAAATTCACCGGACTGTCCGGTGTGCACCGGACTGTCCGGTGAGCCAACGGTCGGCCGCGGAATCTGCGCGCGACACGTGGCCAGGCCAACGGTCGGAAGGGGGCACCGGACTGTCCGGTGTGCACCAGACATGTCCGGTGCGCCAACGTCTCCCAGATCTGCAACGGTCGGCAGCGTCATTTTAGGAAGGAAATCGGGCACCGGACAGTGTCCGGTGTGCACCGGACTGTCCGGTGCACCCGACGACAGAAGGCAAGATTGGCCTTCCAGATTTGCTCTCAACGGCTCCTAGCTGCCTTGGGGCTATAAAAGGGACCCCTAGGCGCATGGAGGAGTACACCAAGCAACCTTAGAGCATTCTTGATCATCCACACTAAGTCTTTGCGCATTCGTTTGTCATTCTCAGTGATTCGAGCTCCGTTCTAGTGAGAACTTTGAGATAGTCTTTTGAGCTCGATTCTTGGCCGTGTGTGTGCGCATTTTGCTGTGGATTTGTGTGTGTTGCTTTCCTCCCTTACTCCGTATTTCTTGTGAATCTCAAGTGTAAGGGCGAGAGGCTCCAAGTTGTGGAGAATCCTCGCAAACGAGATATTGAAAGGCAAAACAAAACACCGTGGTATTCAAGTTGGTCTTTGGACCGCTTGAGAGGGGTTGATTGCAACCCTCGTCCGTTGGGACGCCACAACGTGGAGTAGGCAAGCGTTGGTCTTGGCCGAACCACGGGATAAACCACTGTGTCATCTCTGTGTTTGATCTCTTGTGGTATTGTGTTTTGTTGAGACTCCTCTCTAGCCACTTGGCGATTATTGTGCTAACACTTAACAAGTTTTTGTGGCTATAAGTTTAAGTTTTCACAGGATCACCTATTCACCCCCCCTCTAGGTGCCCTCAGACGAGCGCTGTCTCCCCGCGACGCGTCAATCCCGAGCAAACGGACGACGCCAGCACGCTCGCGAAAGGCTTGTTGGGTGTCGCCCTCGTACCTGAGACGACGGTGCAGTCGGTCCCCGACGTGACCTCATCACCTCCCGTCGACCAGAGGTACCGACCGATTCCCATCCCACGCCTCTCAGATTTAGCCTTGTCCCGCCTAGCGGCTCCGCTTTGGCGGACGCTTTCGTAGAGGCGAATCCGAACCCTCTAGGGTCTCGTATGATGTCACCTTGGGACCGGCTGACGGACGTCTCGACCTACGGGCCCTCTGGGTCCGAGGAAGACGATGAGCCCAGCTTCTATTGGGATTTCTCCGGACTTGGCAACCCCAGTGCCATGCGGGACCTCATGACCGCATGCGACTACTGCCTTTCCAACTGTTCCGACGGTAGCCGTAGCCTCGACGACGAGGACTGCGGCCCGAGCCGCGAATGTTTCCACGTCGATCTAGGGGGTCCCTCCGAAGGCAACCATCTCGGCATGTCGGAGGACGGTGATCTCCCTAGGCCGGTGCCTCGCGTTGACATCCCGCGGGAGCTAGCTGTGGTCCCCGTTCCGACGGGGGGTCACGACCCACAACTCGAGCAAATCCGCGGGGTGCAGGCCAGGCTCGACGAGGGAGCAGGGGCACTTGAGCCAATCCGCCGGGAAGCCGGGCAGGCATGGGCGGGCCAACCTCCGGCCGGAGAAATGCGTCATCTACCCCAGGGCTTCCAGCACCGCATCGTCGACGATGTCAGGGTCAGGCGACCAACCGCATCCAGTGGGGTCGGCCAGAACCTGGCTGCAGCAGTAATGCTCCTCCGCGCGATGCCGGAGCCATCAACCACCGAGGGGCGGCGAATCCAGGGAGAGCTCAAGGATCTCCTGGAAGGCGCCGCGGTCCGGCGGGCCGAGAGCTCCGCCTCCCGAAGGCAGGGGTACCCCTCGGAACATCATGCCGCGACTTCCCGATTCATGCGGGAAGCCTCGGTCAACACCGGGCGCACGCGCAACACAGCGCCTGCGACCCCGGGTCGCCTCGGCAACGAGCACCATCACCGCGATCGTCAGGCCCACCTCAACGAGAGGGTGCGCCGAGGCTACCACCCTAGGCGTGGGGGACGCTACGACAGCGGGGAGGATCGGAGTCCCTCGCCCGAACCACCCGGTCCACAGGCCTTCAGCCGGGCCATACGACGGGCGCCGTTCCCGACCCGGTTCCGACCCCCGACTACTATCACAAAGTACTCGGGGGAGACGAGACCAGAACTGTGGATCGCGGACTACCGTCTGGCCTGCCAACTGGGTGGAACGGACGATGACAACCTCATCATCCGCAACCTCCCCCTGTTCCTCTCCGACACCGCTCGCGCCTGGTTGGAGCACCTGCCTCCGGGGCAGATCTCCGACTGGGACAACCTAGTCCAAGCTTTCGCCGGCAATTTCCAGGGCACGTACGTGCGCCCCGGGAATTCCTGGGACCTCCGAAGCTGCCGACAGCAGCCGGGAGAGTCTCTCCGGGACTACATCTGGCGATTCTCGAAGCAGCGCACCGAGCTGCCCAACATCACCGACTCGGATGTCATCGGCGCGTTCCTCGCCGGCACCACCTGCCGCGACCTGGTTAGCAAGCTGGGTCGCAAGACCCCCACCAGGGCGAGCGAGCTGATGGACATCGCCACCAAGTTCGCCTCCGGCCAGGAGGCGGTCGAGGCTATCTTCCGAAAGGACAAGCAGCCCCAGGGCCGCCCATCGGAAGATGCCCCTGAGGCGTCAGCTCAGCGCGGCGCCAGGAAGAAGGGCAAGAAGAAGTCGCAAGCGAAACGCGACGCCGCCGACGCGGACCTTGTCGCCACCGCCGAGTACAAGAACCCTCGGAAACCCCCCGAAGGTCCCAACCTCTTCGACAAGATGCTCAAGGAGCCGTGCCCCTATCACCAGGGGCCCATCAAGCACACCCTTGAGGAGTGCGTCATGCTTCGGCGCCACTTCCACAGGGCCGGGCCACCCGTGGAGGGTGGCAGGGCCCGCGACGACGACAAGAAGGAAGATCACCAGGCAGGAGAGTTCCCCGAGGTCCGCGACTACTTCATGATCTACGGCGGGCAAGCGGCGAACGCCTCGGCTCGGCACCGCAAGCAAGAGCGCCGGGAGGTCTATTCGGTGAAGGTGGCGGCGCCAGTCTACCTAGACTGGTCCGACAAGCCCATCACCTTCGACCAAGCCGACCACCCCGACCATGTGCCGAGCCCGGGGAAATACCCGCTCGTCGTCGACCCCGTCATCGGCGACGTCAGGCTCACCAAGGTCCTCATGGACGGAGGCAGCAGCCTCAACATCATCTACGCCGAGACCCTCGGGCTTCTGTGTATCGATCTGTCCTCGGTCCGGGCGGGCGCTGCGCCTTTCCATGGGATCATCCCGGGGAAGCGCGTCCAGCCCCTCGGACAACTCGATCTTCCCGTCTGCTTCGGAACACCCTCCAACTTCCGAAGGGAGACCCTGACGTTCGAGGTGGTCGGGTTCCGAGGAACCTACCACGCGGTATTGGGGAGGCCGTGCTACGCGAAGTTCATGGCCGTCCCCAACTACACCTACCTCAAGCTCAAGATGCCGGGCCCCAACGGGGTCATCACCGTCGGCCCCACGTACAAACACGCGTTTGAATGCGACGTGGAGTGCGTGGAGTACGCCGAGGCCCTCGCCGAGTCCGAGGCCCTCATCGCCGACCTGGAGAGCCTCTCTAAGGAGGTGCCAAACGTGAAGCGTCATGCCGGCAACTTCGAGCCAGCGGAGACGGTTAAGTCCGTCCCCCTCGACCCTAGCAACGACGCCTCCAAGCAAGTCCGAATCGGCTCCGGGCTCGATCCCAAATAGGAAGCAATGCTCGTCGACTTTCTCCGTGCGAACGCCGACGTCTTCGCGTGGAGTCCCTCGGACATGCCCGACATACCGAGGGATGTCGCCGAGCACTCGCTGGACATCCGAGCCGGAGCCCGACCCGTCAAGCAGCCTCTGCGCCGATTCGACGAGGAGAAGCGCAGAGCCATAGGCGAGGAGATCCACAAGCTAATGGCGGCAGGGTTCATCAAAGAGGTATTCCATCCCGAATGGCTTGCCAACCCTGTGCTTGTGAGAAAGAAAGGGGGGAAATGGCGGATGTGTGTAGACTACACTGGTCTGAACAAAGCATGTTCGAAGGTTCCCTACCCTCTGCCTCGCATCGATCAGATCGTGGATTCCACTGCTGGGTGCGAAACCCTGTCTTTCCTCGATGCCTACTCAGGGTATCACCAAATCAGGATGAAAGAGTCCGACCAGCTCGTGACTTCTTTCATCACACCCTTCGGCATGTACTGCTATGCCACCATGTCGTTCGGCTTGAGGAATGCGGGCGCGACGTACCAGAGGTGCATGAACCATGTGTTCGGCGAGCACATTGGCCGCACGGTCGAGGCCTACGTCGATGACATCGTAGTCAAGACGAGGAAAGCCTCCGACCTCCTTTCCGACCTTGAAGTGACATTCCGATGTCTCAAGGCGAAAGGTGTCAAGCTCAATCCCGAAAAGTGTGTCTTCGGGGTGCCCCGAGGCATGTTCTTGGGGTTCATCGTCTCCGAGCGGGGCATCGAAGCCAACCCGGAGAAGATCACAGCCATCACCAGCATGGGGCCCATCCAGGACTTGAAAGGCGTACAGAGGGTCATGGGATGTCTCGCGGCTCTGAGCCGTTTCATCTCACGCCTCGGCGAAAGAGGTCTACCCTTGTACCGCCTCTTAAGGAAGGCCGAGCGCTTCACTTGGACCCCTTAGGCCGAGGAAGCCCTCGGGAACCTGAAGGCGCTCCTCACGAAGGCGCCTGTCTTGGTGCCCCCAGCTGCCGGAGAAGTCCTCTTGGTCTACGTCATCGCGACCACTCAGGTGGTTAGCGCCGCGATTGTGGTCGAGAGGCAAGAAGAGGGGCATGCATTGCCCGTTCAGAGGCCAGTCTACTTCGTCAGCGAGGTACTGTCCGAAACCAAAATCTGCTACCCACAAGTTCAGAAGCTGCTGTACGCGGTGATCCTGACACGGCGGAAGTTGCGACACTACTTCGAGTCTCATCCGGTAACTGTGGTGTCATCCTTCCCCCTGGGGGAGATCATCCATTGCCGAGAGGCTTCGGGTAGGATTGCAAGGTGGGCGGTGGAAATCATGGGCGAAACAATCTCGTTCGCCCCTCGGAAGGCCATCAAATCCCAGGTCTTGGTGGACTTCGTGGCTGAATGGGTCGACACCCAGCTACCAACAGCTCCGATCCAACCGGAGCTCTGGACCATGTTCTTCGATGGGTCGCTGATGAAGACAGGAGCCGGCACAGGCCTACTCTTCATCTCGCCCCTCGGGAAGCACCTACGCTACGTGCTACGCCTCCACTTCCCGGCGTCCAACAATGTAGCTGAGTACGAGGCTTTGGTCAACGGGTTGCGGATTGCCGTCGAGCTAGGGGTCCGACGCCTCGACGCTCGCGGTGACTCGCAGCTCGTCATCGACCAAGTCATGAAGAACTCCCACTGCCGCGACCCGAAGATGGAGGCCTACTGCGATGAGGTTCGGCGCCTGGAAGACAAGTTCTACGGGCTCGAGCTCAACCACATCGCTCGGCGCTACTACGAGACTGCGGACGAGCTGGCTAAAATAGCCTCGGGGCGAACAACGGTTCCCCCAGACGTCTTCTCCCGAGATCTGCATCAACCCTCCGTCAAGATCGACGACGCGCCCGAGCTTGAGGCACCCTCGGCCCAGCCCGAGGTACCCTCGGCACAGTCCGAGGCACCCACGGCTCGGCCCGAGGCACCCTCGGTTCGGCCCGAGGTACCCTCGGCCCCCGAGGGCGAGACGCTGCGCGTCGAGGGGGAGCAAAGCGGGGTCACGCCTGATCAAAACTGGCAGACCCCGTACCTGCAATATCTCCACCGAGGAGAGCTACCCCTTGACCGAGCCGAAGCTCGGCGGTTGGCGCGGCGCGCCAAGTCGTTCGTCTTGCTGGGAGAAGGGAAGGAGCTCTACCACCGCAGCCCTTCAGGCATCCTCCAGCGATGCATCTCCACCACCGAAGGTCAGGAACTCCTACGAGAAATACACTCGGGAGCTTGCGGCCACCATGCAGCACCTCGAGCCCTTGTCGGAAATGCTTTCCGACAAGGTTTCTATTGGCCAACGGCGGTGGCCGACGCCACTAGAATTGTCCGCGCCTGCGAAGGGTGTCAGTTCTATGCAAGGCAGACCCACCTGCCCGCTCAAGCTCTGCAGACGATACCCATCACATGGCCTTTTGCTGTGTGGGGTCTGGACCTCGTCGGCCCCTTGCAGAAGGCACCCGGGGGCTACACGCACCTGTTGGTCGCCATCGACAAATTTTCCAAGTGGATCGAGGTCCGACCCCTGAACAGCATCAGGTCCGAGCAGGCGGTGGCGTTCTTCACCAACATCATCCATCGTTTTGGGGTCCCGAACTCCATCATCACCGACAACGGCACCCAGTTCACTGGCAGAAAGTTCCTGGACTTCTGCGAGGATCACCACATCCGGGTGGATTGGGCCGCCGTGGCTCATCCCATGACGAATGGGCAAGTAGAGCGTGCCAACGGCATGATTCTACAAGGACTCAAGCCACGGATTTACAACGACCTCAACAAGTTTGGCAAGCGATGGATGAAGGAACTCCCCTCGGTGGTCTGGAGCCTGAGAACGACACCGAGCCGAGCCACGGTCTTCACGCCGTTCTTTCTAGTCTATGGGGCCGAGGCCATCTTGCCCACAGACCTGGAATACGGTTCCCCGAGGACGAGGGCCTATGACGACCAAAGCAACCAAGCTAGTCGAGAAGACTCGCTGGACCAGCTGGAAGATGCTCGGAACAAGGCCTTACTACACTCGGCGCGGTACCAACAGTCCATGCGACGCTACCACGCCCGAGGGGTCCGGTCCCGAGACCTCCAGGTGGGCGACCTGGTGCTTCGGCTGCGACAAGACGCCCGAGGTCGACACAAGCTCACGCCCCCCTGGGAGGGGCCGTTCATCATCGCCAAAGTTCTAAAACCCGGAACATACAAGCTGGCCAACAGTCAAGGCGAGGTCTACAGCAATGCTTGGAACATCCAACAGCTACGTCGCTTCTACCCTTAAGATGTTTTCAAGTTGTTCATATACCTCGCTCTCACGCAAAGTTTAGTCATCAAGGAAGGGTCAGCCTTGCCTCGGTAAAGCCCGACCCTCCCTTGGGGGCTAAAAGGGGGGAACCCCCTCTGCGTCGAAATTTTCCTCGAAAAAAGATCTTTTCTGCCGGAATGTCTTTCGTGCTTTTCGACTACTTCGAAAGTGGATCCTGAAAACGACGGAGTACACGTAAGCAGCCAAGGCTGACCGAGCCGAGGGACTCCTATGCCTCCGGGATACGGATACCTCACTCATCACCTTCTGCCATAAGTAACTCACGTTCGGATAAGTGATTCCACGGACCGAACAAGTCTTCACGTTCGAAAGCTCTTCTGCCGGAGCGATTCTTCGAGCCTTCTCGACTGCGTCGGTGACAGAACCCCATGGACGGGTAAGAGTGCGCGTAAGCGGCAAGGCCGACCGAGCCGAGGGACTCCTACGCCTCCGGGATACGGATACCTCACTCATCACCTTCCGTGAGAAGCAACTCTCGCTCGCACAAACAGTTCTGTTACCGACAAAAAAGTCTAGATACTCGAAACAAGAGGAAAGGAGACGCGACTTTACAATACGACGAGGGTGTGTTTCGGCCTCGGCGGCAGCAGAAAACACACGCTACAAGATAATCCGATCCTGCAGGCTCGGATCTTGACGGCTAAAGGGAGCGGCAGCACACTCGGCGTCGACGACACCTTTGGCGAGGTCCGACCTAGCCTCGGACGGCGACACGGTCCAAGGGTCTCCGCTCTGAAGGACAACATCATCACCAAGCCCGGGCCATCGCCGCCAGGGTCTTCTCCAAGAATCCGGCCCGAGCAGGCGGCTCGGCCGGTCACCCTGGGGCCTCGGCTAGCTGTCCCCAAGGACATCAGCCCGGCCCGAGGCCTCGGCAGGTCAATTCTGGCGTCGG
This sequence comes from Zea luxurians, assembly GCA_029449295.1. Lineage (NCBI taxonomy): Eukaryota > Viridiplantae > Streptophyta > Magnoliopsida > Poales > Poaceae > Zea > Zea luxurians. The sequence continues at coordinate 98,527,340 of JAOPSE010000015.1, read as the reverse complement.
TCCCGCTAACAGACGACCCGACCAGGCTCCGACCGACCTGGTCTTCTTTTCGAGCCAACTCTGCCTCTGTTCGCGCTGGCACCGCTACCCCTGGCCTCGGCTCATCGAAGAGCAGCCGAGGGTTTCCTCTAACTAAGCAAGGGAAGCCTCGAACAACAAGGCTAACCGAGCCGAGGGACTCCTACGCCTCCGGGATATGGATACCTCACTCATCACCTTTACACGGGGCGACTCACGCTTGGTGAAGCGGTTCAGACAACCAACAGGCGAGTCTTAGTGCTCGAAAATGGGGAAAAAACATGGCTTCGTGCCGAATTTACATACATGTTCAGGCCTCGACAGCCACAATGAACAAAAACACTGGCATTCGAAGTGCCATTACAAACAGAACTCTGGTTCCGTCCCCACGGGTATGAACAACCTCCACTCCGGGGAGCCTGCGGGGCGACGAGCTCCGGGTGGCCCGCCAGCGACCTCTGCAGCAGCAGCCATGGTCCCAGGGCGGACGCGGCCGCCAGAAGGCTCTCGTTCGCGTTCTCGCTCAAGGGACGCAAACCAGCCATCAAAGCCAAAGAGCGGGCTGCTCCAAAGCGCACCGGCAGGTCCTCGTTCCCGTCCTCGCCACGAAAGCGAGGAAGAAGGCGGAATGTTGCATCCTAGCTGGGCAGCAACAGTTCGCCTTCCCCAGCATGGCTGGAGGACGCCTCCTCCGCAGAGCTGGAGGATGGTTGCCACCACCAGAAGCTGGAAGAAGAGGTGGCCAGCCGGCCCGCGTGGGAGGTAGAGCCCCGACTCGCCTCACCCTCCGCCCCAGCAAGGGTGATGAAGATCCTTGAAGCTGAGGGCGGGGCGGAGGCAGCAGCCCGGTCCGCTTCTCCCCACCATCAAGCTGGTGGTCACCGTCTTGGGTGACCACCGGCGGAGGGGTGCGACCGGGCTGCATGATGAAAATCCTTGAAGCCGAACGACGGCTGAAAGGTACCAACTCCCGCAGAGTTGCGTTCCTCCAACGACGAAGTGGAAAGACGGCGGATATCCCCCATCCGGGGGCTCGGAAGATGAAAAGACACGATGCATAAGGGAGCGCGAAGACACGGTCGCCTTCCAAGAGGGTCACCCTCCTTTTAAAGGCGACTCTCCCTACTTGTGTCCCCAGCCGTCGTGGGCTGAGTCTTCTCCAACACGCTCCAAGGTCGTCCCCCTATGGCGCGGGGGCTGGGTCCCACACGACATGCAAGCCGGCCTAGAGCAGAAGAAGCCAAACCGCCGTGCGCGGTGCGTGCAATCGCCCAGCGGTTACAAGCAGCTCTCCACTTTTGCCCAGACCAGCGGGCGAAAGGGCGGGCAGCCGTGCAGGCGGCATGCAACCACGCCAAGTGGGCGCGCTTCTCCGACTCCCAACACGCCCGGCATGGAGGCCCAGACCCACGCGTCATGCAACCGGCGCGCCGAATGCTTTGTGCATGCAACTGCACCGCCACCTGCACCACCACCGCGCCTCCTCGACTGCGGAACCAATACCGCAACTCGAGGCGACCCAGCGCACGACCCAGCGGCTCCAGCCTGGCGCGACGGTCAATGCGGCCGAAAACGGGCCGGCAGTAATGGCGGTGGCAGGCGGGCAGGAGCAGCGGTCACGTCGTCAGCCAAGCTTACATCCCATCTGGGGGCAGCGAGAGAACCCTCTCTCACGGCATGAAGACAACGCGCCCGTGTTCCATTCCTCGAACGGCTCGCGCACGCGCAACGGCTGCCCTGTGAACCACTCGCCCGTTGCATTAACTCCGTGGCGGGACAGGCAGCGCCTCTAGCAGGAGAAGCGAGCGACGCTTCGCCTTCGCCATAATGACCGCGTCAAAAAAGGTACGCCGCGTCGTTCGATTTCGTATCCTTTTCCTTTTTTCCTCTTTCTCTCTCTTGCAACAGGGACCGGGAAAGGGGGATACCCCGAAAGGGATCCTTCCCTGTGAAGGAACCAGGCTCCGAGCCTCCCTACTGATCAGAGGTTCGAAGGCTGGCCCCTCGGAAGGGTTCAACAGCCGCCTCAGAGCACGTGGGCTCCACACCCACTACTGGTCAGAGGTTCGAAGGCCGGCCCCTCGGAAGGGTTCAACAGCCGCCTCAGGCTACTCGGGCTCCGCGTCCACTACTGATCAGGGGTTCGAAGGCTGGCCCCCGAAGGGTTCACAGCCGCCTCAGACACAGAGCGAGGGATGACCATGGGTACGTTCGATACATAACCAAGGCTCGGGCTGCGCTCCCGAGGTACCCTAGGACATTTCCGAGACCAGCGGGAACGATCTTGTAACGGAATTCCATCAGAGGGAGGCATCGAGCCCTCGGACCCCGTCGCTAGGGGACCGGGTCCGGCAGATCACCCACAGGTACTTTTGGGCGCGCCTCTGGGCCTCTAGCTGACCCCTAACGAATGGGGCACGGACGTCCGCTCGGATCACCCGCCTGCAGCTCACCGGAGACACCATGTTTGGCGCCCACCGAGGGCAACATGGCGCTCTCCCCCCTCCTCCTTGCGGAAAGGCAACGCAGGGGCGTATGTAAAAAAGTCGAGTCTGTCCCTGATCGCCCTCTCGCCCTGTGCAGAGGCTCGGGGGCTGCTCTCGCAAACCCGGCTCCGGCCAAACCGTTGACAGCGTCAACATACCAGCCCGAGAACTTGGGACCCGACCGTACACCCGGGCTACGGCCAGCTCGCATGAGGGAACGACCAGACCAACCGAAGCATTGCGCAAGGCGTTAAGACCTCGGAGGAGTCAAACCACTCCTCCGAGGCCTCGGGGGCTACACCCGGCGGGTGCGCTCGCGCGCACCCACCGGAACAAAACGCAACCGAGAAAGGCTGGTCCCCTTGCAAAAAAAGTGCGATGAAAGCCTCCAAGCGAGTGCTAACACTCCCTTCGAGGCTCGGGGGCTACTGTCGGGGACCATAATTAGGGGTACCCTCAAGGCTCCTAATTCTCAGCTGGTAACCCCCATCATCATAAAGCTGCAAAGGCCTGATGGGTGCGATCAAGTCAGGGATCAGTCCATTTGAGGGACTCGATCACGCCTCGCCCGAGCCTAGCCTCGGACAAGGGCAGCCGACCCCAGAGGATCTTCGCCTCGCCCAAGGCCCCCCTCCAGCGGCGAACACGTTCCCGGCTCGCCCGAGGCCCTGTCTTCGCCGAGAAGCAACCCCGACCAAATCGCAGGAGCATTTAATGCAAAGGTCGCCTGACACCTTTATCCTGACGTGCGCCCCTCAGCTGACAGAGCCGAAGTGACCGCCGTCACTTCGCCGCTCCACTGACCGGTCTGACAGAAAGACAGCGCCGCCTGCGCCGCTCCGACTGCGGTGCCACTTGACAGAGTGAGGCTGACAGGCAGTCAGGCCCGGCCGCACGCAACTCCGCTCCGCCCGACCCAGGGCTCGGACTCGGGCTAAGCCCCGGAAGACGGCGAACTCCGCTCCGCCCGACCTAGGGCTCGGACTCGGGCTAAGCCCCGGAAGACGGCGAACTCCGCTCCGCCCGACCCAGGGCTCGGACTCGGGCTAAGCCCCGGAAGACGACGAACTCCGCTCCGCCCGACCCAGGGCTCGGACTTGGGCTCAGCCCCAGAAGACGGCGAACTCCACTCCGCCCGACCCAGGGCTCGGACTCGGGCTAAGCCCCGGAAGACGACGAACTCTGCTCCGCCCGACCCAGGGCTCGGACTTGGGCTCAGCCCCGGAAGACGGCGAACTCCGCTCCGCCCGACCTAGGGCTCGGACTTGGGCTCAGCCCCAGAAGACGACGAACTCCGCTTCGCCCGACCCCAGGACCCAAATTCCGCCCTGGCCTCAGCCAACGGCCTCCGCCTCGCCCGACCTAGGGGCTCGGACTCGGCCTCGGCCACGGAAGACGGACTCGACCTCGACCTCGGAGGAGCCTCCACATCGCCCAACCTAGGGCGCGGACCGGCCACGTCAACAGGCGGCGCCATCATTACCCTACTCCAAGCTGACTCAGGCTACGGGGAACAAGACCGGCGTCACATCTGGCTCGCTCTGCCAGATAGGCGATGATGGTGCCCCGCACGCTCCCTGACGATGGCGGCTCTCGGCCCCCTTACGGAAGCAAGAGGACGTCAGCAAGGACTCGACGGCCTCGACAGCTGTCCGTCCGCCAGGTTCCAGCGCTCCTCCGACTGCCACGACATCACACAAACCGGGCGCCAAAAACTCTCCGGCCGCCACGACGGCGTGTACTTAGGGCGCTAGCTCTCCTCCGCTAGACACGTAGCACTCTGCTACACCCCCCATTGTACACCTGGACCCTCTCCTTACGCCTATAAAAGGAAGGACCAGGGCCCTCTTAGAGGGGGTGGGCCGCACGGGGACGAGGACGAGACGGGCGCTCGCGTGAGGCCGCTCGCTCCTTCCCCCCGTGTGGACGCTTGTAACCCCCTACTGCAAGCGCACCCGACCTGGGCGCGGGACGAACACGAAGGCCGCGGGATTTCCACCTCTCTCACGCCCATCTCCGGTCACTGTTGGGGACTTGTTCTCAAATGCTTCGGATTAAGAACAAGGCAACATAAAAAGTGTTAAATGTTAAAGCCCTTCGTCCTACCAATCATTATTCCCCTTCGGGAATAATGAGCTCCGGACGAAGGTCACCAGAGACATACCTTCGTAAATTCGACAAGTAATAACGAAGGATTCATATAAAGCATGAAATGTAAATCATAGAATCATTTCTATTTTATTAACACAGAAAAATAGAAATGATTACAAATTACAAATGTACCTTCGGTCCTGAGAGAAGGTAAAAAGTACAAGCGTGACGCAAATGCTAATGCCAAGTCAGCGTGAACAGTACGGGAGTACTGTTCATCTATTTATAGGCGCGGGACGCAGCCCACGTAAAATTACATCCATGTCCATTACATTTGTTAATGGCTTATGGAAATTTGTCAAGGCCCACGCAGTCTTTTCATCTTTAAGTCGGTTCCCCCCTCTGCTATCGCGACGAAGCTTTCCTGCGCACAGCTTCGGCTGCGCTCGTCCTTCGTCTGGTTCAGGCTTCGTCCTGGCCGTGCTTCATATTCATAGTTCTGAGTCCAAAATACCTGTTCACATAATCCACTTGGAAAACGTTGTCAAATCATGTTTTTGAGGACCTTCGGAGGACGAAGGCCCTCAACAGTAGCCCCTCGCAATATTAATTTGTTAATAATAAATTCAGATTGCGATATGGACGAAGGCCTTGAGCCGAAGGTCCGAAAAAACACCTTCCCTTTGCTAGAATAGCAACATTCACTGACAGGCGGGGCCTTTAAATTTTTAACGCCCTGGGCGTATAAATAAGATCGCACCGCAAACTCATTTGGTACGCACACTTGCCTTCTGCTTCGGCCCACTAAAAATTTTTAGCTCTTGCACACTAAGATTTGCTGGTCTTTTTGATTTTGGAGCTTCGGCCTCGGGAACAATTTTTTAGCGTTTCCGAAGATGTCTGAAGGCAAGAAGATCCCTGCTGAGACGAAGCTGAGTCTCGAGGAGGAGAAGAATCTGGGGTTCCTGATAACGATGGCAGAGACCAATACAGAGAAAATCACCAAGGAGATTCTCGAAGGTCTGTCCGAAGATACTGGTGACAGCGACAGCTATGATGTAGAGAGTGGTGGAGAAGAGGCCGAAGATCGCCCATGGCGGCCAAGTCACACGGTTTTCGGGAAAACCACTATCAAGCAGAGCCATATTGATAATATGAGGGGGAGGTATTTTCGAGATGTATCTATTGTGAGAGCTGACGCTGGAGAAAAGACTTCTCCCACTCCCGAAGAAGATGAAGTTGTAACCTTCCGAAGCTTTCTCAAGGCTGGGCTTCGATTCCCCCTGAGCAACTTTGTTGTCGAGGTACTGAAAACATTTCAAGTCTACCTTCATCAACTTACTCCCGAAGCTATCATAAGAATGGGGATATTTGTCTGGGCTGCAAGAAGTCAAGGTGTAGAACCAAATGCTAAGAGTTTTTGCAACATTCATGAATTATTATACGAGACAAAGCCCTGGGGAAAAGAACAATATCACAACAATTTTGGGTGTTACAGCTTCGGAGCCCGCTCTGGGTCAAGCTGCCCTGTGCCGACCTTTCGGAAGAGGTGGCCCGGAGCCTGGATGACAGAGTGGTTTTATGTGAAGAATGACTTAACAGCGCAAGAAAATGTTAAAAGTATTATTATGTGCCCCATCTGGCAACGCTTCGGACTACGAAGGCCGAAGGTTGAAATGGACGAAGCAGCCGAGGAGTGCCAAAGAGCCTTCGGCGTGGTCTGCTCTTTCATTGGGACAAGGGACTTGGTCCAAGAGCACATTGCCTTCAGGGTATGGCCGCTTACAGAAAAATGGGAAATGCCGAAGGAAACTATTAAAGAGTCCGACGAAGGCGGACTAGTTAGATTGAAATTCACATTCAAATATGCAGATAAATTTGTTGAACCTGATGATGACTGGCTGAAGAGCATTGAAACTTTAAGTGATGAACTACTTGGGGCATATTCGAAGGCCGAAAATACTGCGCTATCAGCAGCCTTCGGAGGCCGAAAAAAGAAAAGGCTCAACCGTGTGTTTGACGCAGTCGGGTTTATGTACCCTGACTATCACTATCCGGTATTGGGTTGCAAAAGGAAAAATACTTCTCCTGCGACAGAAGCTACCACAAGTGCCCCTAGTGAGCCAGCGCCTCAAAGAAAAAAGATGAAGGTGCTCACCCATCGGACACGCTATATTGAGCCGGCCACAGTGCCAAAATTCATTGGTGAAGCTTCTTTGGCCGCTGAAGCTACAGAACCAGCTCCAGTGCCGAAGATGGAAGAGAAGACTGAAGCGCCTTCGGCAGTAGGAAAGCCGAAGATTGACGAACCAAAAATGTCTGAAATCTTAAGTCCTTCGGTAAATGTCGAAGTAATAAAAAACCAAAAGGGGCCATCGGTGACGCCAAAAAGGAAAAGAATGGTAAACGTACTAGATGTCTTGGAGACAATCAAGTCTTCAAGCACAACTCCAAAAAAGAGTGTTGAAGTTGCTGAAGCTTCTACTGAAGCTTCGATGCAACAAGCTGAAGCTGAAGCTGGGCCTTCAGAGCCCTACAAGGAGCAACCTTTGGAAGCTGAAGCAATAAAAATATCAGAACCAGTTGTAGTTGAAGAAATCGACACTGCCATCCCCGAAGCTCCTGCCAGCATATGCGATTACATTATGCGACACGCTTCGGGGAAGAAACTATCTGCAGAGGAAACTTATGAAGCCAACCATTATGCGAAAGAGCTAAAATATCCGAAGGGGGCAGTAATATTCAATGGGACAAATGAAGATGATTTCCTATACTGCCTACCTGATAATAAAGAACTAACTGTCTGCCGAGAGATGGCCAGGAGTATAGGCTTCCCGAAGCTCGAAGCCGGACTAAGCGCCATGACGAAAGAAGATCTCGCAGACAGTCTTGCATACAATAGCCTAAAGGTTTGGGAATTAAGCGTTTTGAAAAAACTTTTTTAATTCGTAATTCATTCCTATATTCTTATATGGACTCTCTTTTTTTTATAGGGTTTAATCCTGAGCAACGCATTGAGAGCACAAAAGAGTGCCGAAGATGAGAGTTATGAGATTGCGTTCAACAATCTACGATCAGAAGTTATAAAGCTGAGGAACGAAGCTCTAGAGAAAGACAAAATTCTGGTTACTCTAGTAGACAAGATAAAAAAGGACGAAGCTGCTGCAAAGATTCAGGCCGAAGCTCAGAAACACGAGATCAAAGATCTTCAGAAACAACTAGCCCGGGCGAAAGAAGAACGTGTGCTTGAGGAAACAAAACGAGAACTTAGTGATCATATGGTGGATAAGCTGGAGTTAAGGGTTAAGGAGCTTCGTGCCTCTCAAGGAAAATGCTATGTTAAATCTGTAGAATGCGTGAATAAAATTAAAAGCAGCTTCGCCAACGTGGGCGCCTTTTCCAGCGAAGAGAATTTCTCTCGAGGTAATCCCGAAGGTCCACAGGAATGGATTAGTCACGAAGCAGAGGCCTTCGAGGAGATCCTGAGCAGTCGTGGCGACATCTGCGCTTTTTCGGGCGCCAGAGGAATTGCTTCTGTCTTAGAGAAGAAAGGTTGCGGGCATATAAAACTTTTAGCTCAGTCCGAAGCTGCCTTATCTTCCGAAGATATCAAGGACCCCTCGGCCGAAGCAAGCGTTGTTGGTGGCAAATTTTTTACTGATATCTGGAACGACGGCGGTCGAGGAATGGCGCAAGAAATCATCCAAAGGAGCGAAAAAGGCATCCATGATGCTAGGAAAGTGGCAGAAGCTGCCGAAAGAAGTACAGAGCCCGAAAGGCAATTAGGTATTAATTAGCCGTTCTTATTGTATTGTAATTTTTATTTCAAACTTCGTTCACGATTTGTAATAATAATGAAGAAATGTTCTCTTGCCTCAGAAGCTGCTGAATCGACTGTCGATCCCCACACAGAAGGGGATGATGAAATTAAACAAATGGCCGAAGCTATCATGGACAAAGTTGTTGATCAACTTCTAAATGAAGTCGCCGAAGCAGTATTAAGAGAAGACTAGATGCTATTTAGAAAAACAGTTAAATTGTGATCTATGTAACATTTTGTACGTGTGAATGTAATATACAAGTTTCTTTCCATTATTCAATTCTTTACGATGCATGAAACTCTACATACATACCATTTTTGAGCCTTCGGCGAAAAAACACCTTCCCTTCTTTTCATGCTTCGTGAAGAAAACATTCTCTGTTAAAACTGTTCTGATAAGACACATCCATGCTTCGTGAAAGCATTTTCCGAAGCTAAACAATTTTGATATTTCTTTGATGAAGCTCATCCATGCTTCGTAAAAACAGCCTCCGAAGCTATTTTCCGAAGATTATCATTATATTCCCTCGTGACTTTGCACAATTTGCACTTTCTCAAATCATTCTTTCGAAGGTTAATACTGTGTGCCCTTCTTTTGCCGTATGCAACATGATGTATGATGCTTATGCTATGCGAAATGATGTGATGATGTTATGTTATGCAAATGACGTCTGTTCCGAAGATACACACAAAATACATTCGTAAGCTCTGCATTCCCTTAGGAACGTCTTTGGAGCTTCTTCGCCTTTTACTTAGACGGTATAAGCTCTGCATTCCCTTAGGAACGTCTTTGGAGCTTCTTCGCCTTTTACTTAGGCGGTATCAGCGTTGACTTTTCGCTGTATGCTCTGCATTCCTTTAGGAACGACTTTTGAGCAGAGAACTTACACTGCGCTCCCTTTGGAACGGCTTTTTGTGACTTCGTGAACTTACTCTGCGTTCCTTAGAACGACTTTCTGTTACTCCGAAGGATTTTTAATACTTCGAAGGTCCTCCTTGTTAACACAAAAACTTCATCAACTTGAGCCTGTGGAAAAAATAGATTTTCCTCGTGGGAAACAGCGAAATTATTATATGGAAACGATCAATGTTTTTTGCTACAGAGAATAGAACTGAATGGAAAAGACTGCTATCAAAGGTAGGATATGTGTCAATAAATGTGCTTCGACTCTGGCACAGTGCTGTTGACTGTGCGAGCTTCGGATTGTTCTCTGAAGTCCCTTTGATGTGGAGCATATTGACTCCCTTCTGGCTGTTGACCCTGTTGCAATGGAGGTGGAGGCGGGGGCTGTTGCCAGGAAGCTTGAGGTTGACTTGCCGAAGCTACAGAAGTTGCAGGGTGGTTGTCTATGTATTGTGGGATGTAAGGTGGATGATACGAAGCAGTATGCATGACCTGCTTCGACTGAACTTGTTGAGATGTAGCTTCGGCTATCTCCTTCTGCTTCTGGATTGTAATATGGCACGTCCTGGTGGTGTGGCCCTTGCCTTCTCCACAGAACAAGCAAAACAATTTCCTTGGTTGATCTCCGAATCTTCCGCCGAAGCCCCTGGCGCCTCTGCCTCTCGGAGATGGTGGCCGGAAGAAAGCTTGTTGTTGCCCCGAAGCCTGTGAGGAGCACTGCGGTCTGCTCTGCTGACTCCCCTTATCATCATTCTGAGTGGAGCTGTGGATGGACCGGACATGCCTCAGGTAGTATCTTCCTCCGAAGCCCCTGGTCATTTCAGAAAATCTGAAGGCCTCCTCCCTTCTTTGGCGAAAGTCATTGTCAGCACGAATGTACTCATCCATCTTTTGGAGCAGTTTCTCCAGGGTCTGAGGCGGCTTCCTAGCAAAGTATTGAGCTGCAGGCCCAGGACGAAGCCCCTTGATCATGGCTTCGATAACAATTTCATTGGGCACCGTTGGTGCCTGCGCCCTCAAACGTAAGAACCTTCGGACATAAGCCTGAAGGTATTCTTCATGATCCTGAATGCACTGGAACAAAGCTTGAGCTGTGACTGGCTTCGTCTGAAATCCTTGAAAGCTGGTCTGTAACATATCCTTCAGCTTTTGCCATGAAGTGATCGTTCCTGGCCGAAGGGAGGAATACCAGGTCTGAGCAACACTCCTGACGGCCATAACGAAAGACTTCGCCATGACTGCAGCATTGCCCCCATACGAAGACACTGTTGCTTCGTAGCTCATCAGGAACTGCTTCGGGTCTGAGTGACCGTCGAACATGGGAAGCTGGGGTGGCTTATAGGATGAAGGCCAAGGTGTAGCCTGCAGCTTAGCGGACAAAGGAGAAGCATCATCGAAAACAAAATTTCCCTGATGGAAATCATCATACCAGTCATCTTCGTTGACGAAGCCCTCCTGATGAAGGTCTTTCTGCTGAGGCCTTCTGTTTTGCTCATCATGGGTAAGATGGCGGACTTCCTCAGAGGCTTCGTCTATCTGCCGTTGCAACTCAGCTAGCCGGGCCATCTTCTCCTTCTTCCTTTGCACCTGTTGATGTAGGATCTCCATATCCCTGATTTCTTGGTCTAGCTCTTCCTCCTGAAGCGTTGGGCTAACGGCCTTTCTCTTCTGGCTTCGGGCCTCCCGAAGAGAGACGGTCTCCTGGTTGTGGTCCAGTGGTTGCAGTGCTGCAGCCCCAGCCGCTGAAGCTTTCTTCGGTGCCATAGCGAAGATCTACAGCTTCCGAAGGTGTTCAAAAAAGCTTCGAGGTGGAAGTGAGTTCACCGGAGGTGGGCGCCAATGTTGGGGACTTGTTCTCAAATGCTTCGGATTAAGAACAAGGCAACATAAAAAGTGTTAAATGTTAAAGCCCTTCGTCCTACCAATCATTATTCCCCTTCGGGAATAATGAGCTCCGGACGAAGGTCACCAGAGACATACCTTCGTAAATTCGACAAGTAATAACGAAGGATTCATATAAAGCATGAAATGTAAATCATAGAATCATTTCTATTTTATTAACACAGAAAAATAGAAATGATTACAAATTACAAATGTACCTTCGGTCCTGAGAGAAGGTAAAAAGTACAAGCGTGACGCAAATGCTAATGCCAAGTCAGCGTGAACAGTACGGGAGTACTGTTCATCTATTTATAGGCGCGGGACGCAGCCCACGTAAAATTACATCCATGTCCATTACATTTGTTAATGGCTTATGGAAATTTGTCAAGGCCCACGCAGTCTTTTCATCTTTAAGTCGGTTCCCCCCTCTGCTATCGCGACGAAGCTTTCCTGCGCACAGCTTCGGCTGCGCTCGTCCTTCGTCTGGTTCAGGCTTCGTCCTGGCCGTGCTTCATATTCATAGTTCTGAGTCCAAAATACCTGTTCACATAATCCACTTGGAAAACGTTGTCAAATCATGTTTTTGAGGACCTTCGGAGGACGAAGGCCCCCAACAGTCACCTCACTTCCCCCCCTTCGCGCTCGGCCTCGCGTCGACCCATCTGGGCTGGGGCACGCGGCAACACTTCACTCGTTGGCTCAGGGACCCCCCCGGTCTCGAAACGCCGACAACTTTAAACATTTCGGGTTTATTTCAGCTTATTGCATCCAAACAGGTTTAGCTTCACAAACTCTAGCTTAAAAAAAAACTAAAGACCAACTTCATGAAATAAATCTACGAAGCTCCTTACTAATCCTCTTGGAAGGGCTTCACTTAAAAATTTCGGGTTTATTTGAGCTTCTTTCATCCAAACAGATTTAGCTCCACCAACTCTAGCTTTGAAAAAACAATTGAAACTAAAGACCAACTTCATGGAATAAATCTACGAAACTCCTTAAAAGGTCAGTCACAAACACTGTTTTCATACATTCTCATGAAGTTAAATGTAAATTTACTCACCACAGTCCACACCACTGATTACATAACATAGCGCTTTCGGTTCTCTCGTGACATCTACTAATTATCAAGGGTAACTAAGAAAAACCACGCAAATCAATTGTATTACAATTTGTTGGAGCTGTTTTACGGTAAAATTGAAGACCAAATTAGAGCTGGCAACCCAGCCGTTGCCACGTTGTCACCTTTTCGAGAACGAGAGGTCTTGAGAAAAGGGTTGAGAAAAAAAAATAAACTCCGTGGTGAGCCGGAGCATGAGCAGGAGCAGGCGAACTCCCAACTCCAACCACCAAGACACGCCAATGATCTACGCACTCCTGTCCGCGTAATTGCTAGCACAAGACAACCTTGATGATTGTGGGCAGCTACACGTTGCACGCCCTTCAGCCAGAGGAAATCGATTCCCTGCTGCCGTCACTCCTACATCCGGTTGGAAGCTTGTGTCAGCCGTGGCAGCCTACTGCTACGGCTACGGGAGGGCGACCAGGCCACGGGGTTCTAGAACCAGCGATTCTGTACGCAGCCGCCCAAGCAAATCCTAAAACACGATCCGCCGACGGAATCCCGATCAGACAGACAGGTAACGGTGACACAGGGGATGGCCGGTTTCTCGTCTTCAACTCTTGACTAGGCGAGTGACCGTACGTTGCAACGGAAACATATAATAACATAATAACTTATATACAAAATATGTCTTATATTGTTATAAAAAAATATTTCATAATCTATTTGTAATCCTAGCCATACATAATTTTTGTTATTTTAATTTAGTTGTTTCACTACTACATTGCAACCATCCCTATCATGCAGACTTCGATATATGCTACGATTTGCATGGTCTCATCATTGAAGAGCACGTGTCATAACTGCCTAGGGATGAAAATGGGACGGATACAGCCGGATACGGGTCATCCCGTATCCTACCCTAATGTATTTCTCTCGGATACGGGACCAGATACGGGTAGTTAAGATTCGGGACGGATACAGGACGAGACCGAGTAATAATCCGGACAGGTAAGAAACGGATAACGGATACTACTCGGGTAGGTACCGGATAATTGTCGGGTAGTTCGTCCGATGATATTAATTGTCCAACCATCCAACAAACACATAAGTTAAGCAATACATAATCATGTATATGATGGATCAAATGTAAGAAAGGAAACCGATAAAATTGACATCATGCAGTTCAAAGTTACTTATCACAAGGACATTGTAGAACCAACATCGCAATATTTAAAATTCATAAAATATTCTACTTTCACTCAAAATTTGCAAATAAGTTACAAAAACTAATAAACATTTTATACAAAGATAACTCAAGTCCTCCTGAAAATGATAAAGTAAAGTACTGATTATGTTGAAACTTGGATATTTACACTGATTTCACATGTAACTCATATAAATACGTGAAAGTGAAATAGAATAAACACGAGAATCTTATAGATCTTATGATCCAAACATTTTTTATTGTTATATATGGACATATGTTGTGTCTCCGTAAAATTTCACGATTTTTTGAGGCTATTTATGTATTATTAATTTCTTGTCATAGAAAATCATCAAAATACAATTAAATCCTTAAAATATTGTAGTATCAACCGAAAATACAAATAAGTTATCAATACTAATAAATAGTCAATAAAAAGATAACCTTAAGTTCCCACGTGGAGATAACTTTAAGCCCACACATAAAAATGGTAAAGTCTATTAATTTGATATAAATTTGGACATTATTTCAATGATTTTGGTCTAAAGATATGTTTAAACAAAAATTGATGTATTACAAACTTATAGATCTCTTCAAGCTCTACAATTTTCATATAAATTTTATCTTCATCCGATTTCATATGTAAAAGTTATGATTTTATAACTATATTATGCAGAAAAAGAAAAAATGGGTACCCGAATTTCGGGTACCCATATCCGACCCGAATATCCGGGTATTTTCCGGGTAGTTCTTGCTCCGTATCCGACCCGAATCCGAAGCTACAGTATCCGGGTATTACCCATATCCGTCCTGAATATAAAACTACCCGAATCCGTATCCGAAAAACGGGTATTAGCACTACCTGTATCCGGTACCCGACGGGTATACCCGACCCATTTCACCCCTAACACCTGCCGGTAGAAGTTCCCTCGTACATTGTCAGTCATCAGGTACGCACCACCATACATGCTTGCTTAAACAAAAAAGCAAGTGTATGTGTTTGCGAAGAGAATTAAAGGCAGGCCGGCACAAAAGCTACCCCGACGATGGCGAGTGGTCATTGCTGTCGGTCCTCCTCTGTGTCACCTCTGGCGCCAAGATGATGCCATAGTCCTTGATATAGTAGTCATCGAACACACACGACATGATGAGTACCGATGACTCTTGGTTGGGCTGCCAAACAAAGTGCACCCCGATCTCATCAGCGAGATAGTACACCTAGCCGTTGCACCACCGGATGTGCTACTCCTCTACATACATCTTGTTCGAGGACACTCACACAACGTTAGCAACGACCGTCGTCCCAGCGCACAAGAATTCATGGCCGGTCAGTAGTGACTTACGTGGCAGGTTGAGCTTCAGGTGATGATGAGCTGGACGGTGTGACGGCGCCGTTGTTGGATGCGGTGCCCAGAACAACCCAAGAGTCGTCGGTGTTGGTGACGACCATGAGGTCCCCCTGTTTGAGATGGACAGCACGGTGCAGCCGCTCTGGACCGCGTCCAAGCGGCAGCTGCGGCGGAGCTTGCCGAACACAGCGACGCATGCGGTCACGTAGTACTGCTTCCATACGTCGAACTGGCAGTCGCCAAGCTTCTTCTCGTCGTCGATGAGCGACGCCAACGCGAGCGCATCCTGCCAGTGGTGTTTGTTTGTGGTTTCCAAGTAAGAAACATGGATTCATCTTTAGCGTTGGTTTATGAAAACGACTCACAAGTCAGATCCATGTAAAAAATATTACGGAGAATAAATGTCACACATATAAAAAAGAATTTATGTTGAAAACATTATTCAAACAAAAGAAATTGCATGCAAGGCTCTTCTTTAAATACTACTCCCTCTATCAAAAATATAATTCAGAAATCTCGTTGATAATTATCTACTACTACACATTGTGCAAAGGTAGCAGGTAGGTTTTGGGAGAGATGTAGTAGATATTTTTACTGTAACAGATATTGATATAAACACACATGTGGTGTAGTGGTAGCTATGAGTATATTTAATTGAGAGGTCGTAGGTTCAAATCCCATTGTGGTCATATTTTTGTTTTTTTAATTTAATTTTAGCTAGACGTGTGATGCACGTGGGAATGACAGCCGGGAATGAGAATGAGCTTTGCGGGAGGGGGAATAGGAATGACAGAACATGGAATGACAGGGTAGCTGAGTTGTACCCTAGGTCATTATTCACCCATATGGTCATCAAGGGATGAAACCAGGATTACATCACATCGATATAATTTTGCACGCTACATCTCTCGTCTTGAATTAGGACTGACACAAAAAATCCTTTCGCTCCAAAATAAAATTCGTTTTAGACATTCAGTACATTAGTACAATGATTAGACCCATCAGCATCTATTTGAATATAGATATAAAAACCAAGTGCTAAAATGAGTACTAATTTGGACTGGAGGGAGTTCTCAGTTTATAAATATATAACATTATTTACTTTTTTTTCAAAAAAATTTAACTGCTCGTCTTATTCAAAATATTTATTTAAAAAATTAAAAATTTCAAATCACACGTACACTTTGAGTGGTAAAACAAATCATAATAAAATAAATGATAAATCACAATTTTTTTAAGTAGTACGAGTTGTCAAAGTTTATTGAAAAAAAGTTAACAACGTCGTATATCTATGAATAATGAATAGAGGCCTACCAAGATACACACCTTTGATAATAGCAGTAAACAATAATTTAAATATACGCACCTACGTCTCTCATCTTTATCTTTGCCATTTACGTCAATAAATAAATAAATAATATGCATCTCACATTGTCGAAAGATGCAATCGAAGTACAGCTCCTGCTAGCATCGATTACTTCTCTAGGCCGTGCTCGCTGACTCCTTGTTCGCGCGTTGTGCCGTAGTCGCAGTGCTAGTGACACTCGCCGTTGTGGCCTTGCCTCGCCGTTCGCCGGTGACAAGCGTCCAGCAGCCTCCCCTCCCGAGGAACACGAACAGTCGGGCGTCGCCGCCGCCGCCTCCACATCTCAAATCTGCGATCTGATTGGTGCAACGATACATGAGTACGTGACTTCTTTATTTTCCTTGAATTAATGGGCTGCACGTTGGAACTGATTTGCAGTGATTGTATTATTCAGAGTGAAATTCGAATATAGGGATGACGATGTCAACAAAAATTAGAAGGATTTTTCTAAAAAAAACTCTTCTACATTTTTCATCCTCCATTGCTTCAAATAATTTTTTTTATTTTCCTCACCGTCATTGATCTCAGTTAAAATTATATCCCTATAACGAATCTAAATGACTGAGCCTACGTACATTTGTCTCTAGCAGGTTATCATCCTACCTTTTATCTTATCTTCTATTTCAAACTTTACTCCATAAACAGTGTAGTTGATAGTGCGAACAATGTTTTGCACAACCATATATATGATCTGCTGTAGACATAAGGATGACTGGATGAGAGGGTGTGTTTATACTTTGGTGCCCAATATATTACTTAGCAATTGACATCAAACACCGACCACATGTGGCTTTTCTCAAACCCTCTCTATCTGAATCGCACGCAACATCAACCATGAATCCTAACAACGATGGCTTGGAGGCGATGACCCGATAGCGGTTGTTGAAAGTTCCCTTTGCCCAGGAACATGATCTGGATGTCGCCTAGAGAGGGGTGAATATGCGAATAAAAAATATCACCGAAAACTTAGAACTCTTATGCTACTTGAAGACTGATCGCAACGAAAAGAAGACCACGTCGAGTAGGTCGCAGTGGAATCAAGGTCCCTATCTCAAAGTAACCTACACTTCAAGCACAATTTATACCACAGATAAGTAGTGAAGTGCAAATAGTATAGCAATCAAAGTAGAGAGACAAAAATAGCACAACACATAGCACACAGTAGACACATGGATTTATCCCATGGTTCAGCCAAGCCTAAAATACTTGTCTACATCAACGTTGGAGTTAGCCAAACCTTGGCTTAGAGTATCTCATTCTGTCCTCCGGTTGCTCAGATCTATCAAGGTGCCAGATAACGCCTTCCACTATGTCGATGTCGAGTTACACAGAGCCAAGGCTATCCCAGACGTTGGTAGCTCACTACACCAAAATAGTGAACTTCCTAGAGCCTAAATCCTAGGAACTTAGCCCTAAACTCTAGGAAGTTAGCTAAACCCTCGGAAGTAAAGCCATCCCATCGGAAGTTTGGCTCTCGGAAATTTTTTGTCGGAAGTTAGCTTAACTTCTTAGAGCCCTCTAGGAAGTTAGCTAACTTCGTACAGCCAAAAGAGCCTCTCGGAAGTTAATAGGTTCTCGGAAATTAGTAGCTTCACGGTGTTAGCGCCATTAGCTGACTAACTTCCTACGGCTGACTGTAGCCCCTAGGAAGTTTGCTGGCTAACTTCCTACGGCTCAATTGGCCTTTAGGAAGTTAATTTGACCAGCATTACAAATGCTGTTTATTTTATTTTACACCACATTCCACAACATAATAAATATATCAACAACTATATAGCACAACATATTTTCACATAAAACATCTCACACACAATCACATAACAATATTTAAATCCATAGTCTCATCAATTACATCACACAAGTTTCAACCATAGTCATAATAAGACAAATCTCATCCAGTCATAATAAGAGACAATATCTCATACTTAGTCATAATAAAAGTCTCAAGTATCACAACACATAACATGGAAGCTCACGATCGCCGATCACCATCGGGGTACAATGACGAGTGATGGTCGATACCTCCACTAGCGAAGAGGGTTTCAACAAAGTTGTCGGCGTTCCGAGACCGGGGGGTCCCCGAGCCGACGAGTGAGAGTGCCGCGTGCCCCAGCCCAGATGGGTCGAGCGCGTGGGCGAGCGCGAAGGGGGGAACAGAGAGAGAGGTCGGTGGCCGGAGCCGGGTCGTGAGGGAGTCGGAGAATTCCCGCGGCCTTCGTGTTCGTCCCGCGCCCAGGTCGGGTGCGCTTGCAGTAGGGGGTTACAAGCGTCCGCGCGAGGTGAGGGGAAGCGAGCGGCCCCGAGAGAGCGCCTGCCCCTGCCCTTCGTCCCCGCGAGGCCAACCTTCTCTAAGAAGGCCCTGGTCCTCCCTTTTATAGTCGTAAGGAGAGGGTCCAGGTGTACAAGATGGGGGTGTAGCAAGGTGCTACGTGTCTAGCGAGGGAGAGCTAGCGCCCTATGTACATGCCAAGGTGGCAGCCGGAGAGATCTTGACACCCTGTTGGTGTGGCGTCGTGGCTGTTGGAGGAGTAACGGAGCCGGACGGGGGGACAGCTGTCGGAGTGGCTGGGCCCTTGCTGACGTCCTCCTGCTTTCGTAAGGGAGCTGAGAGTCGCCGTCGTCATGGTCTAGCGGGGCGCCATCATTTGCCTATCTGGCGTGGCTGGCTAGATGGGACGCCGGTCTTGTTCTCTGCGACCCAAGTCGGCTCAGGGCAGGGTGATGATGACGCTCCCTGTTGACGTGGCGGTCTCGTGTCTTAGGTCGGGCGTCGTGGAAGCTCCTCCGAAGCCGAGGTCGAGTCCGTCCTGCAAGACAGAGGCAGAGTCCGAGCCCTGGGTCGGGCGAGGCGGAGATCGTTCGGCAGAGGCCGAGGCGGAGTCCGAGCCCTGGGTCGGGCGAGGCGGAGTTCGTCGTCTTCCGGGGCCTTAGCCCGAGTCCGAGCCCTGGGGTCGGGCGGAGCGGAGTTCGCCGTCTTCCGGGACCTTAGCCCGAGTCCGAGCCCTGGGTCGGGCGGAGCGGAGTTCGCCGTCTTCCGGGGCCTTAGCCCGAGTCCGAGCCCTTGGGCGGAGCGGAGTTCGCCGTCTTCCGGGGCCTTAGCCCGAGTCCGAGCCCTGGGGTCGGGCGGAGCGGAGTTCGCCGTCTTCCGGGGCCTTAGCCCGAGTCCGAGCCCTGGGTCGGGCGGAGCCTCCTATGGCGCCTCTGGCGAAGTCTGGTCGCCCGTTGGTCTTACCTTTTGCGTTAAACGCCCTGGTGACTCGGTCGGTTGGCGCGGTGATTTAGTCAGGGTTTCTTCTTATCGAAGGCGGGGCCTAGGGCGAGCCGGAGATGCGTCTGCCGTGAAAGAGGAGGCCTCAGGCGAGACGGAGTCATCTTAGGGTCGGCTGCCCTCGCCCGAGGCTAGGCTCGGGCGTGGCGTGGTCAAGTCACTCGTATGGACTGATCCCTGACTTAATCAAACCCATCAGGCCTCTGCAGCTTTATGCTGATGGGGGTTACCAGCTGAGAATTAGGCGTCTTGAGGGTACCCCTAATTATGGTCCCCGACAGTAGCCCCCGAGCCTCGAAGAGAGTGTTAAACACTCGCTTGGAGGCTTGCGTCGCACTTTTTTGCAAGGGGACCAGCCTTTCTCGGTGGTACTTTGTTCTGGTGGGTGCGCGCGAGCGCACCCGCCGGGTGTAGCCCCCGAGGCCTCGGAGGAGTGGTTTCACTCCTTCGAGGTCTTAATGCCTTGCGTAATGCCTCGGCTGGTCTGGCGGTTCCCTCATGCGAGCAGGGCGTAACCCAGGTGCACTGTCGGGGCCCAAGTTCTCGGGCTGGTATGTTGACGCTGTCAACGGTTCGGCCGGAGCCGGGTTTGCGAGAGCAGCCCCCGAGCCTTCGCACGGAGCGAGAGGACGATCAGGGACAGACTCGACTTTTTATATACGCCCCTACGTCGCCCTTTCCGCAAGGAGGAGGGGGGGAGTGCGCCATGTTACCCTCGATGGGCACCGAACATGGTGTCTCCGGTGAGCTGCAATCGGGTAATCCGAGTGGACGTCCGTGCCCCGTTCGTTGGGGGTCGGCTAGGGGCCCGGAGGCACGCCCAAAAGTACCTGCGAGTGATCTGCCGGACCCGGTCCCCTAGCGACGGGGTCCGAGGGCTCGTTGCCTCCCTCCGATGGGATTCCGTTACAGAGTCGTTCCCGCTGGTCTCGGAAATGTCCTAGGGTTACCTCGGGAGCGCAGCCCGAGCCTTGGTTATGTATCGAACGTACCCCTGGTCATCCCTCGCTCGGCGTCTGAGGCGACTGTGAACCCTTCGACAGGCCAGCCTTCGAACCCCTGATCAGTAGGGGGCACGGAGCCCGAATAGCCTGAGGCGGTCGTGAATCCTTTCGGGGGCCGACCTTCGAACCCCTGACCAGTAGTGGGTGTCGGGCCCACGCGATCTGAGGCGGCTGTTGAACCCCTCGGGGGGCCAGCCTTCGAACCCCTGATCAGTAGGGAGGCTCGGAGCCTAGTTCCTTCACGGGGAAGGATCCCTTTGGGGTTATCCCCCTTCTCGGTCCCTGTTGCAAGAGATAGAGAAAGAAGGAAAACGGAAAAAGGATTCGAAATCGAACGTCGTGGCGTACCTTTTTCGGCGTGGTCGTTTTGGCGGAGGCGAAGCGTCGCCAGCTGCCCCTGCCAGAAACGTTACCTGTTTCGCCGCGAAGTTAATGCGCCGGGGTAAGCGGTCGGCGAAGCTGCCGTTGCTGTGCGCGGGCCGTTCGAGGTACGGGTCACGGGTGCGTCGTCTTCACACCGTGAGAGGGGGTTCTCTTGCTGCCTCCGGATGGGACATGAGCTTGGCAGATGGCGTGACCGCTGCCCTCGCGCGCCTGCCACCGTCATTACTGCCGGCCCATTTTTGACCGCTTTTGACCGCTGCGCCAGGCTGGCGCTGCTGGGTTGCGGGCTGGGTCGCCTCGAATCGCGGTATCGGTTCCGCAATCGAGGAGGTGCGGTGGTGGAGCGAGTGGCATAGCGGTTCGCATGCAGCGCTCGGCGCGCCAGTTGCACGACGCGTGGGCTGGAGCCGTCGCGCTGGCCTGTCAGGAGTCGGAGAGGTGCGTCCACTTGGCGCGGTTGCATGCTGCCTGCATGGCCGCTTGCCCCCTTTGCCCGCTGGTTTGTAACCGCTGGGTGGTTGCGTGCGTCGTGCGCGGCGGTTCGGCTTCTTCTGCTTAGAGCCTGTCTGCATGACAGGCGGGTCCCAGCCCCCGCGCCGTAGGGAAGGGCTTTGGAGGCGTGTTGGAGAAGACTCAGCCCGTGACGGTTGAGGGCGCAAGCAGGGGGAGTTGCCTTTAAAAGGAGGGCGACCCCCTTCGTGAGGTAACCGTGTCTCCTTCCTCCCCAATGCATTGTGTCTCTCCATCTTCCGAGCCCCCGGATGGGGGAAACCGCCGTCTTTTCGCTCCATTGCTGGAGGAACGCAACTCCGTGGGAGTTGGTACCTTTCAGCCATCGTTCGGCTTCAAGGATTTTCATCATGCAGCCCGGCTGCACCCCTCCACCGGCGGTCACCCAAGAGGGCGACCTCCGGCTTGATGGTGGGGGAAAGCGAGCCGGGCTGCGGTCTCTGCCCCTCCCTCAGCCTCAAGGATTTTCATCACCAGGGCTGAGGAGGGGCGTGTGCCGGGTCGGGGTCGGTCCCTGCGCGGGTGGTGACCCGCTCCTTCCCTCAGTGATCGGGGGGAAGGGCGGGAGTCGCCCGTGGCGCCAACAGCTGCAGCGTGCCCGGCTCTCTGAGCCGAGCACTCTCGGAGCCGCCCCCGGTGCCGCCTCCTGCCACGGCAGCTGGAAGAGGTTCTTCCGCCGGCGCGACAGCCGAGGTTGGACACGGGCCGACCTCCGACTCTACGGCCTTCTGTCCGTCCTTGCCTCTCGAGTTTGGGCAAGGGCGGGGGCCTCCCAGCAGCAGTATCCACCCTGAGGCCATCACTGCTGCTGTTGGGCTCCCCGGGACAGACGTCTTCATCGTCGCCGCTGCCGGGGCGGGGCGGCGACGTGCCGTTCGCCGGTCTTGTGCTGCCCCGCAGGCCCTCCCCCGTCGAGTGGGGTTGATCGTACCTGCGGGGGGGAACCGGAGTTCCGTTTGTAATGGCACTTCGAGTGCTGGGTTTTTTGTTCATTTTGGCTTTCGGGGCCTGAACATGTATGTAACTCCGGCACAGAGCCGTGTTTTTTTCCTCATTCCCGAGCGCTAAGGCTCGTCCGCTGATTGTCTGAACCGCTTCACCAAGCGTGAGTTGCCCCGTGTCAAGGTGACGAGTGAGGTATCCGTATCCCGGAGGCGTAAGAATCCCTCGGCTCGGTCGGACCTGTTGTCCGAGGCTCCTCTAGCTTAGTTAAAGAGACCCCTCGGCCGCTCTTCGACGAGCCGAGGCCAGGGGTAGCGATATCAGCATGAGCAGAGGCGTTGTCGGCTCGGAAATGAAACCTGGTTGGCCGGAGCCTAGCCGGGTTGTTTGTTGGCAGGATCGACGTCGGAGCTGTTCAGCCGAGGCTTCGAACCGAGCTGGCGCCCTCGGAAGGTGGTCGGCCGAGGCCCCGGAGGTGGCCGGCCGAGCCGTCCGCTCGGGCCGGGTTCTCGGAGAAGTCCCTGGCAGAGATTGCACGAGCGTGGTGATGACGTCGCCCTTCGGAGCGGAGGCCCTCGGACCGCGTCGCCGTCCGAGGCTAGGTCGGGCCTTGCCGAAGGTGCTGTCGATGCCGAGGGTGTCGTCGCCCTCTTCCAGTGTCAAGATCCGAGCCTGCAGGGTCAAATCGTCTTGTAGCGTGGGCCTTGCGCGATCGTTGAGGCCAGAACACATACCCTTGTTGCGTTATAAAGCTGCGTCTCTTTTCCTCTCCTTTCGAGTATCTGGACTTCTTGTCGGTAGCAGGGATGTTAGTGCGAGCAAGAGTTGCTTCTCGCGGAAGGTGATGAGTGAGGTATCCGTATCCCGGAGGCGTGGGAGTCCCTCGGCTCGGTCGGCCTTGCCGCTTACGCGTACTTTTACCCGCCCATGAAGCCCTGTCACCGACTCGGTCGAGAAGGCTCGAAGAATCGCTTCGACAGAAGAGCTCCCGTACGTAAAGACTCGTTCGATCCGCGGATTCGCCTTATCCGAGCGCGAGTTACTTATCGCAGAAGGTGATGAGTGAGGTATCCGTATCCCGGAGGCGTAGGAGTCCCTCGGCTCGGTCAGCCTTGACTGCTTACGTGTACCCCGTCGTTTCCAGGACCCGCTTTTCGAAGTAGTCAAAAAGCACGAAAGATGTTCTGGTGAAAGAGATTTTTTGTTCGAGGGAAAATTTTGACGCAGAGGGGGTTTCCCCCCTTTTAGCCCCCGAGGGAGGGTCGGGCTCTGCCGAGGCGAGGCTTGACCCTTCCTTGTTGACTAAACTTTTGCGTGGGTGCGAGGTATATAAACAACTTGGAAACATCTTAAGGGTAGAAGCGACGTAGCTGTTGGATGTTCCAAGCGTTGCCGTAGACCTCGCCTTGACTGTTGGCCAGCTTGTACGTTCCGGGCTTCAGTACTTTGGCGATGATGAACGGCCCCTCCCAGGGGGGCGTGAGCTTGTGCCTCCCTCGGGCATCTTGCCGCAGTCGAAGCACCAGATCGCCCACCTGGAGATCTCGGGGTCGGACCCCTCGGGCGTGGTAGCGTCGCAGGGACTGCTGATACCGCGCCGAGTGTAGTAAGGCCCTGTCCCGAGCCTCGTCCAGCTGGTCTAGCGAGTCTTCTCGGCTAGCTTGGTTGCTTTCTTCGTTGTAGGCCCTCGTCCTCGGGGAGCCGTATTCCAGGTCTGTGGGCAGGATCGCCTCGGCTCCGTAGACCAGGAAGAACGGCGTGAAACCTGTGGCTCGGCTTGGCGTCGTCCTCAGGCTCCAGACCACCGAGGGGAGTTCCTTCATCCACCGCTTGCCGAACTTGTTGAGGCCGTTGTAAATCCGAGGCTTGAGCCCTTGCAGAATCATGCCGTTGGCACGTTCCACTTGCCCATTCGACATGGGGTGAGCTACGGCGGCCCAGTCCACCCGGATGTTGTGATCCTCGCAAAAATCCAAGAATTTTTTGCCGGTGAACTGGGTGCCATTGTCGGTGATGATGGAGTTCGGGACCCCGAAGCGATGGATGATATTGGTGAAGAACGCCACCGCCTGCTCGGACCTGATGCTGTTCAGGGGTCGGACCTCAATCCACTTGGAGAATTTGTCGATGGCGACCAGCAGGTGCGAGTAGCCCCCGGGCGCCTTCTGCAGAGGGCCGACGAGGTCCAGACCCCACACAGCGAAGGGCCAGGTGATGGGTATCGTCTGCAGAGCCTGAGCGGGCAGGTGGGTCTGCTTCGCATAGAATTGGCACCCTTCGCAGGCGCGGACAACTCTAGTGGCGTCAGCCACCGCCGTTGGCCAGTAGAAGCCTTGGCGGAAAGCATTCCCGACGAGGGTTCGGGGTGCTGCATGATGACCGCAAGCCCCCGAGTGTATTTCCTGCAGGAGTTCCTGGCCCTCGGCGATGGAGATGCATCGCTGGAGGATGCCCGAGGGGCTGTGGTGGTAGAGCTCCTTCTCATCGCCCAGCAAGACGAACGATTTGGCGCGCCGCGCCATCCTCCGAGCCTCGGCTCGGTCGAGGGGCAGTTCCCCTTGGCGGAGATATTGCAGGTACGGGGTCCGCCAATCTTGATCTGGCACGACCCCGTTCTGCTCCTCCTCGATGCGCAGTGCCTCGCCCTCGGGCTCCGAGGGTTCCTCGGGGTGAGCCGAGGATGGCTCGGGCTGGGCCGAGGTCACCTCGGACGAGGCCGAGGGTGCCTCGGGCTCGGGCGCGTCATCTATCTTGACGGAGGGTTGGTGCAGGTCCCGGGAGAAGACGTCCGGGGGAACCGTCGTTCGCCCCGAGGCTATCTTCGCCAGCTCGTCCGCAGTCTCGTTGTAGCGCCGGGCGATGTGGTTAAGCTCGAGCCCGTAGAACTTGTCTTCCAGGCGTCGAACCTCCTCACAGTAGGCCTCCATCTTTGGGTCGCGGCAGAGGGAGTTCTTCATGACTTGGTCGATGACGAGCTGCGAGTCGCCGCGCGCATCGAGGCGTCGGACCCCTAGCTCGATGGCGATTCGCAATCCGTTGATCAGAGCCTCGTACTCAGCCGCATTGTTGGACGCCGGGAAATGGAGGCGAAGCACGTAGCGCAGGTGTTTTCCCGAGGGGCAAGACGAAAAGCAGGCCCGCGCCAGCTCCCGTCTTCATCAGCGACCCGTCGAAAAACATGGTCCAGAGCTCTGGTTGGATTGGAGCCGTTGGTAACTGGGTATCGACCCATTCGGCTACGAAATCCGCCAGTACCTGGGACTTGATGGCCTTCCGAGGGGCAAACGAGATTGCCTCGCCCATGATTTCCACTGCCCACTTCGCGATCCGTCCTGAGGCTTCTCGGCACTGGATGATCTCCCCCAGGGGGAAGGATGACACCACAGTCACCGGATGGGACTCGAAGTAATGTCGCAGCTTTCGCCTCGTCAGGATCACTGCATATAGCAGCTTCTGGACTTGTGGATAGCGGATCTTGGTTCGGACAGCACTTCGCTGACGAAGTAGACTGGCCTCTGAATGGGCAAAGCATGCCCCTCTTCCTGCCTTTCGACTACGATCGCGGCGCTGACCACCTGAGTGGTTGCGGCGACGTAGACC
Source organism: Zea luxurians (assembly GCA_029449295.1). Taxonomy (NCBI): domain Eukaryota; kingdom Viridiplantae; phylum Streptophyta; class Magnoliopsida; order Poales; family Poaceae; genus Zea; species Zea luxurians. Next base: position 98,501,450 of record JAOPSE010000015.1, on the reverse strand, counting down.
AGGAGGGTTTCTCCATCAGCTGGGGGTACCAAGATGGGCGCCTGGGTGAGGAGCGCCTTCAGGTTCCCGAGGGCTTCCTCGGCCTCGGGAGTCCAAGTGAAGCACTCGGCCTTCCTTAAGAGGCGGTACAGGGGTAGGCCTCTTTCGCCGAGGCGCGAGATGAAACGGCTCAAGGCCGCGAGGCATCCCATGACCCTCTGTACGCCTTTTAAGTCCTTGATGGGCCCCATGTTTGTGATCGCTGCGATCTTCTCCGGGTTGGCTTCGATGCCCCGCTCGGAGACGATGAACCCCAAGAGCATGCCTCGGGGCACCCCGAAGACGCACTTCTCGGGATTGAGCTTGACGCCCTTCGCCTTGAGACACCGGAATGTCAGTTCGAGGTCGGAGAGAAGGTCAGAGGCTTTCCTCGTCTTGACTACGATGTCATCGACGTAGGCCTCGACCGTGCGACCAATGTGTTCGCCGAACACATGGTTCATGCACCGCTGGTACGTTGCACCCGCGTTTCTCAACCCGAACGGCATTGTGACATAACAGTACATGCCGAAGGGCGTGATGAAAGAAGTCGCGAGCTGGTCGGACTCTTTCATCTTGATTTGATGATACCCTGAGTAGGCATCGAGGAAAGACAGGGTTTCGCACCCTGCAGTGGAGTCCACAATTTGGTCGATGCGAGGTAGTGGGTAGGGGACCTTCGGACATGCTTTGTTGAGACCAGTGTAGTCTACACACATCCGCCACTTCCCCCCTTTTTTCCTCACAAGTACAGGGTTGGCAAGCCATTCGGGATGGAATACCTCTTTAATGAACCCTGCTGCCATCAGCTTGTGGACCTCCTCGCCTATCACCCTGCTCCTTTCCTCGTCGAATCGGCGCAGAGGCTTGTCTGACCGGCCGGGCTCGGCCCGAATATCCAGCGAGTGCTCGGCGACATCCCTCGGTATGCCAGGCATGTCCGAGGGACTCCACGCAAAAACGTCGGCGTTTGCGCGGAGAAAGTCGACGAGCACTGCTTCCTATTTGGGGTCGAGCCCGGAACCGATCCGGATCTGCTTGGAGGTGTCGCCACTGGGGTCGAGAGGGACGACCTTAACCGTCTCCGCTGGCTCAAAGTTGCCGGCATGCCGCTTCACGTCCGGCACCTCTCGGGAGAGGCTTTCCAGGTCGGCAATGAGGGCCTCGGACTCGGCGAGGGCCTCGGCGTACTCCCACGCACTCCACATCGCATTCGAATGCGTGTTTGTACGTGGGGCCGACGGTGATGACCCCGTTGGGGCCCGGCATCTTGAGCTTCAGGTAAGTGTAGTTGGGGATGGCCATGAACTTCGCGTAGCATGGCCTCCCCAACACTGCGTGGTAGGTTCCTCGGAACCCGACCACCTCGAACGTCAAAGTCTCCCTTCGGAAGTTGGAGGGTGTTCCGAAGCAGACAGGGAGGTCGAGCTGTCCGAGGGGCTGGACGCGCTTCCCGGGAATGATCCCGTGGAAGGGCGCAGCGCCTGCTCGGACGGATGACAGGTCGACGCGCAGGAGCCTGAGGGTCTCGGCGTAGATGATGTTGAGGCAGCTGCCTCCATCCATCAGGACCTTGGTGAGCCTGACGTCGCTGATGACGGGGCCGACGACGAGCGGGTACTTCCCCGGGCTCGGCACGTGGTCGGGGTGGTCGTCCCGGTCGAAGGTGATGGGCTTGTCGGACCAGTCTAGGTAGACTAGCGCCGCCACCTTCACCGAGCAGACCTCCCGACGCTCTTGCTTACGATGCCGAGCCAAGGCGTTTGTCGCATGCCCTCCGTAGATCATGAAGCAATCGCGGACCTCCGGGAACTCTCCTGCTTGGCGATCCTCCCTTTTGTCGTCGTCGTGAGCCCTGCCACCCTCTGCGGGTGGCCCGGCCCTGTGGAAGCGGCGCCGAAGCATGACGCACTCTTCGAGGGTATGCTTGACGGGCCCCTGATGGTAGGGGCACGTCTCCTTGAGTGCCTTGTCGAGGAGGTTAGCACCTCCGGGGGGCTTCCGAGGGTTCTTGTGCTCGGCGGCGGCGACAAGGTCTGCATCGGGAACGTCGCGTTTCGCTTGCGACTTCCTCCTGCCTTTCTTCTTGGCGCCGCGCGGAGTAGACACCTCGGGAGCATCTTCCGACGGGCGGCCCTGGGGCTGCTTGTCCTTTCGGAAGATGGCCTCTACCGCCTCCTGGCCGGAGGCGAACTTGGTGGCGATGTCCATCAGCTCGCTCGCCCTGGTGGGGGTCTTGCGACCCAGCTTGCTCACCAGGTCGCGGCAGGTGGTGCCAGCGAGGAACGCGCCGATGACATCGGAGTCGGTGATGTTGGGCAGCTCGGTGCGCTGCTTCGAGAACCGCCGGATGTAGTCTCGGAGAGACTCTCCCGGCAGTTGCCGACAGCTTCGGAGGTCCCAGGAATTCCCGGGGCGCACGTACGTGCCTTGGAAGTTCCCGGCGAAAGCCTGGACCAAATCTTCCCAGTTGGAAATCTGCCCCGGAGGCAGGTGCTCCAACCAGGCACGAGCGGTGTCGGAGAGAAACAGGGGGAGGTTTCGGATGATAAGGTTGTCATCGTCCGTCCCACCCAGTTGACAGGCCAGGCGGTAGTCCGCAAGCCACAATTCCGGTCTCGTCTCCCCCGAGTACTTCGTGATAGTAGTCGGGGGTCGGAATCGGGGCGGAAACGGCGCCCGCCGAATGGCTCGGCTAAAGACCTGCGGACCGGGTGGTTCGGGCGAGGGACTCCGATCCTCCCCGCTGTCGTAGCGTCCCCCACGCCTGGGGTGGTAGCCTCGGCGCACCCTTTCGTCGAGGCGTGCCCGACGGTTCACGATGAGGGTGCTCGTCGCCGAGGTGGCCCGGGGCCGCAGGCGCGGTGTTGCGCGTGCGCCCGGTGAAGACCGAGGCTTCCCGCGTGAGTCGGGAAGTCGCGGCACGAGGTTCCGAGGGGTATCCCTGCCTTCGGGAGGCAGAGCTCTCGGCCCGCCGGGCCGCAGCGCCTTCCAGGAGATGCTTAAGTTCTCCCTGGATTCGCCGACCCTCGGTGGTTGATGACTCGGCATCGCGCGGAGGAGCATCGCTGCAGCGGCCAGGTCCTGACCGGTTCCGCCGGATGCGGGTGGCGGTCTGTCCCTGGCATCGTTGGCGATGCGGTGCTGGAGGCCTTGGGGCAGGTGACGTATTCCTCCGGCCGGGGGCTGGCTCGCCCCACACCTGCCCGATGTTCTGGCGGATTGCCCCGAGCGCTCCCGCTCCCTCATCGAGCCCGGCCTGCGCCCCGCGGACTTGCTCGAGCTGTGGGTCGTGACCCCCGCCGGGACGGGGACCACAGCTAGCTCCCGCGGGATGTCGGCGCGAGGCGCTGGCCTAGGGGGATCACCATCCTCCGGCATGCCGAGACAGCCGCCTCCGGAGGGATCCCCTAACTCGATGTGGAAACATTCGCGACTCGGGCCGCAGTCCTTGTCGCCAAGGCTGCGGCTGCCGTCGGAACAGTCGGAGAGGCAGTAGTCACATGCGGTCATGAAGTCCCGCATGGCACTAGGATTGCCAGATCCGGAGAAATCCCAGCAGATGCTGGGGTCGTCATCTTCATCGGACCCAGAGGGTCCGTAGGTCGAGACACCCGTCAATCGGTCCCAAGGCGACCGCACACGAAACCCCAGAGAGGTTGCACTCGCCTCAATGTGAGCGCCCGCCAAAGCGAGATCGCCAGGCGGGCTGAGGCCGAGTCGAAATGACGAAAGACGGGTAGCAGTCGGTACCTTTTTGTCGACGAGGGGCGATGAAGTCAAGTCGGGGGCTGACCGCGCCGTCGTCTTGGGTACGAGGGCGACGTCCTGCAGGCCCTCCGTGAGCGTGCTGGCGTCGTCCACTTGCTCGGAGTCGACGTGTTGCGGGGGGGTGGCGCTCGCGTTTGCCTTGAACGCGAGGGCGACGCTTGGCGTGTCCTCCGTTGAGGCGCCGGGGATGTCGATTTGCTCGACAGCCGTCGGAGCGCGATCTCCGCTCGGCCCCGGTTTGCCCCGCCTCCTCCTCCTCCGATGGCGAGGGAGAGGATGGGGCGAGCTCGAAAGTTGTCCTTCCCCCACGCGGGAAAGACGTCGTTGATTCCGCCGCCGGCGGGCGGGCTGTCCGCCACCATTGTCGCTGCCGCGCGGGCGGTGGAAGGAGTACCATGTCGTAGTTGCCGTCGAGATACATGAACTCGAGGTTCCCGAAACGGAGCACCGTCCCGGGTTGAAGAGGTCGTTGGAGACTGCCCATCTGGAGCTTGACGGGAAATCGAACGTCAACACGCAGCAGGCCCCCTACCTGGCGCGCCAACTGTCGGCGTTCCGAGACCGGGGGGGTCCCCGAGCCGACGAGTGAGAGTGCCGCGTGCCCCAGCCCAGATGGGTCGAGCGCGTGGGCAAGCGCGAAGGGGGGAACAGAGAGAGAGGTCGGTGGCCGGAGCCGGGTCGTGAGGGAGTCGGAGAATTCCCGCGGCCTTCGTGTTCGTCCCGCGCCCAGGTCGGGTGCGCTTGCAGTAGGGGGTTACAAGCGTCCGCGCGAGGTGAGGGGAAAGCGAGCGGCCCCGAGAGAGCGCCTGCCCCTGCCCTTCGTCCCCGCGAGGCCAACCTTCTCTAAGAAGGCCCTGGTCCTCCCTTTTATAGTCGTAAGGAGAGGGTCCAGGTGTACAAGATGGGGGTGTAGCAAGGTGCTACGTGTCTAGCGAGGGAGAGCTAGCGCCCTATGTACATGCCAAGGTGGCAGCCGGAGAGATCTTGGCACCCTGTTGGTGTGGCGTCGTGGCTGTTGGAGGAGTAACGGAGCCGGACGGGGGGACAGCTGTCGGAGTGGCTGGGCCCTTGCTGACGTCCTCCTGCTTTCGTAAGGGAGCTGAGAGTCGCCGTCGTCATGGTCTAGCGGGGCGCCATCATTGCCTTATCTGGCGTGGCTGGCTAGATGGGACGCCGGTCTTGTTCTCTGCGACCCAAGTCGGCTCAGGGCAGGGTGATGATGACGCTCCCTGTTGACGTGGCGGTCTCGTGTCTTAGGTCGGGCGTCGTGGAAGCTCCTCCGAAGCCGAGGTCGAGTCCGTCCTGCAAGACAGAGGCAGAGTCCGAGCCCTGGGTCGGGCGAGGCGGAGATCGTTCGGCAGAGGCCGAGGCGGAGTCCGAGCCCTGGGTCGGGCGAGGCGGAGTTCGTCGTCTTCCGGGGCCTTAGCCCGAGTCCGAGCCCTGGGGTCGGGCGGAGCGGAGTTCGTCGTCTTCCGGGACCTTAGCCCGAGTCCGAGCCCTGGGTCGGGCGGAGCGGAGTTCGCCGTCTTCCGGGGCCTTAGCCCGAGTCCGAGCCCTTGGGCGGAGCGGAGTTCGCCGTCTTCCGGGGCCTTAGCCCGAGTCCGAGCCCTGGGGTCGGGCGGAGCGGAGTTCGCCGTCTTCCGGGGCCTTAGCCCGAGTCCGAGCCCTGGGTCGGGCGGAGCCTCCTATGGCGCCTCTGGCGAAGTCTGGTCGCCGTTGGTCTTACCTTTTGCGTTAAACGCCCTGGTGACTCAGTCGGTTGGCGCGGTGATTTAGTCAGGGTTTCTTCTTATCGAAGGCGGGGCCTAGGGCGAGCCGGAGATGCGTCTGCCGTGAAAGAGGAGGCCTCAGGCGAGACGGAGTCATCTTAGGGTCGGCTGCCCTCGCCCGAGGCTAGGCTCGGGCGTGGCGTGGTCAAGTCACTCGTATGGACTGATCCCTGACTTAATCAAACCCATCAGGCCTCTGCAGCTTTATGCTGATGGGGGTTACCAGCTGAGAATTAGGCGTCTTGAGGGTACCCCTAATTATGGTCCCCGACAAAAGTCTAACCCGTCTCTCGTTCATGCGTCGGCAAGGTAGCTGGAGGGTTCTAATATACATGTACAAATGATATTTCCTGAGTTACATCATTATATATCTAACAACAAGTAAATGATGATGAATTTGCATACCTGATGTTCGGTAGGTGGAGATGTAGGTGTAAGTGGAGGTGAAGACCAAGGATAATGTAAGACAATAATAAGATTCACCTACAATATAACCATCAATAGGGTCAGAAACAGGGAAGCACATATAGCACTTCACATGAGACATCAATTCTAGACACCAGAACAAACTTTGTAGCTTTATCATTGTAGGGATGTGAAGCAAATCATGGAATAAATTATAAGAAATAGCATAACGCTCAATGCTGCTCTATCATTGCAGCTTTATTTAGCTTGTAATCATACCTCAGTAAATGGATCCTTAATATCATCACGCTCAATGCTGCTCTCCTGTATATAAAGAAATCTATGCAAAAATCATATGTGCAAGAGAAGTAGAACTATCCTTTTGCAGAATATAAGTATCAAAAAACGACTAATTGGGTCAATCAAGCAGACATCAATAGATGGTTTATAGCTTGGGACTCCCTCCATATAGAACTTACTAAGGAAATAAACCAAAGAGTGCAAACAATTTAAACTTTAAATACCTAGATGCTTGTTAGAGCCCAGCTACCAACGACACGTAGATGCTTGTTGGACCGAGGGTTCTCTGATTGAAGAAGCAAACAATTTAAAATACCTTAACTTTGGAATACACAACCAACAACGCCAACAGTTAGTGATTTCGACAACAAAACAAAGGCTATTTTAAATTTCTAATTTGCTATCATTTTCTAAGACAACAGAATCTATAAACATCAGACATTATCCTACTGCTTAACTCACAATGGGACAAACATGGCAGCACAACAGTTGAGTAGAGGGTGGCATGGTTCAATGCTCTGCCGAGGGGGTGGTTGCATACATGTGCGAGGGGCCACAGTGACACCAAGGCCTAGGAAGAGGTGACCGGCACTGGAGTCGAGGGCAAGACAATGCATCCAGACTAAGGTGGTGGAGTGCCTAAACCTTGAAGGAGGTGATGGAGGGCCAGCTGCAGGAGGCTAGTGATGGCCTGATTGGGGTTGGGCATACGTGCTTGGATGGAAGAGCAGAGAAGAGAGCAGTGGCAAACGGACCTGAGGCCCTCGATGGAGGTGGCGAGAGGGGAGTCGACACTCGTGATCGTCCGAGGAGGGGCGTCGACAGCTGCCATTGTGTGCTTCCATCGTTGTGCATCGTCGTCTGACATAGTGTGGGTCACCTTCATCGCTTGAAACTGTCTCACGCCGCTCTCGTCGGTCGTCGGTCGCGGGGGAGCTAGATCTGCCTATGATGGCGACGGATACAGAGAAGGGTCGGCTCTTAGCGACGGAGGAGGTGAGCGAGGCAATGGTGAAGAAGAGAGGGCGGCGACGTTGAGGGCATCACACGCAGGGGGAGGGAAGAAGTAGGGCCAGCGGTGGGGGCAAGCAGACCGTCGGAGACTAGGACAGACGCAGTCGAGGAGGAGGAGAGGGCAGAGGAGGAGGCGGTGTGGACAGCTCATGCGTGAGGCGTGGTGGAAGGGGAGGTCCAGGCGATGAGGGCCACAGACGCAAGCATCTCGTTCCATCGAATCCAATAAAAAATTAGGGTCCGAGCAGCGGTGGTGACTGCATTGGGAAAAGGCATAAGTAAGGGCCGTCTGTGAGCCTGACTTCTAGGACTGGGCATTCGGGTATACCTAAAAATTTGGGTTGGGTTTTTCGGGTTTTATAGAATTCGGGTATTCAAGAGTCGAACCCGAACTCGACCCGATTTTTTCGGGTACCCGAAAATTCGGGTACTCAAAAAATCGGGTTCGGATTCGAGTAATTTACAGTTACCCGATTAGCACATACGTTGCAAGATTCCTCCGATGTTGGTGCCGTTCTTCAATGTTGGCTTCACTACACCACGAGCTCGGCAACGGGCAGTCGAGCACAGGTCGCGGGCGTGCACCGTGCTGGGCTGCTGGCCTATCTGGTGGGTGGCGGCTCGCGCAAATCAGCCTGGGCGGCTCGCACGACAAATCAGCCTGGGCGGCTCGCACGACAAATCGGCACGGCGGTCAGCGGGGCGTCGATACGTGGCTCGGTGCAGGGTGGTCGGCAGTGGCAGGACGACATCGTGGCGCGGTCGCGGACCGTGGACTGGTGCTCCATGCTCGACGGCGGCGGCTGCTACTAGTTAGGGTTGGATTGGATAGACAGGTCACCTAGCTACTCGGCTACTCAGCGGTCTCTCTCGGCTGGACTGCTGGAGGCCTCAGGAGTCAGGCCTAAAGCTAGAGCCTTGCCGCATCACGATTCACGCATGCCCGCATGCGCATGCCGCCTTGCTTGTCCGTAATGGGCCTTGTTCCTAATGAGCTTGTGTTGTATTCGGCTACTAGTTTATTATTCGGGTACTATGTAATTGAACCCAAAATTCGCTATAAAATTTTGGGTACCGGGAGGTTATACCCAAATTAGATTTCGGGTTTTTCGTGTTCAGGTTTTTTGGGTTCGGGTTTGGGTTTTTCGGGTTCAGGATTCGGGTATCAGGTTTTATGCCCAGTCCTACTGACTTCAACGCTGTTAGCCATACTCGGCTAACTTTCAAGAGGAGAGGGAACTGTCGTGGGAAGTTATGAACTTCCGAGAGGCACTGCTACAAGCTATAGGAAGTTTATGTCACACCCGGATTTAAGGGACAAAGCCAGGTGCATCTCATATATGCGCCAAAGAATACAACACATACAATAATAGAGTGCATTGAGATAAATGTCATAATGTCTTAAATGTACTTATTACATAGCGGAAGTCTTACAAAATAAATGATAAATAAAGCGAACTAAATATTATTTCTCTGGCGCCACAAAGCTGACTGGAAGACACCACCTAGATCAAGTCGAATGCCTCAGTGTTAGGCGGCTTCTCTTCGACCACCTGTTCTTCTCCTGGGGGGTGTGAGACAGTAAGGGTGAGCTCACACATGTTCATCGCTCAACAAGTTGTGGGGAATAATGTGCATGAACTCACCAAAGGTGGGATTTCATGTGAAGTGTAAGGCTGATCAATAAAATAAAGGTTGAAGCTGAGCATTGCTTTTATAAGTTGGTCAAAATTTTATTAGCAGTTACTAAGTGTAAGTGAATACCGAACCATAGTAATAATAAGTAAAAGTAATAATAAAATAATCCTAATGCGATGCAAATGACAAATTGAATTGAATTCTATAAGTTAATCATGTGAGTGTCCGAGTCGCTCACCGTGAGCATGGCTAGTATACCAGTTTTACACTCTGTAGAGGTTGCGTATCTTTACCACAAGTCGTGTTACCCATTTGCCATGGTTGATCGGACCCCATACACCTCTACCAAGGAAGCGAGCAGGGTCACTACGAGGCCTTTACAAAGTTCCACTAGCTTCAGAAAACCCGCTACAGTTTATAGGAAGCTCCAGTGCAGGGATCCCTCGCATGACCACCATCGTAGCAAAATCAACCCAAGGACCTCCCTACACTAATCACTCCCCTACTGCCCTTGCCTCTCGGGTAAGGTAGTCATCCACTAGCTTTCCTAGTTAATCAGCTAAGGGCGTCCCATACCACCCTTGTGGTAGCACTGTTTTCCCGGTGGTCCTCTATGTTCCCATTAACATAATGATCTTATCATGAACAATAAATAATAAACTGATAATAAAAAGTGTAACAATGAGTGATGTATATCTCCATACCCAAAACCACATAAAGCAATAACATGTACTACCCAAAAATTCAGTGGTAAAACAAGGTATAAAGATAACCAAACTGGGGTAACCTATTGGGTCCCATCAAAATTAACCTATGCAGATCATTATGATTAATAAGAATATGACTAGAAAAAAGGAAGTGATCAAGGGCACAACTTGCCTTCAACGAGCTCCTGCTCAGCAGTCTCCACCTGCTGAAGCCCTAGATCCTCTGTGACTTGCTTGTCTACTCGCATCATTACAAACATAGATAGTATAAAGGAGGAATTAACATCACACCAAATATGTAAACAAAATACACATTAATAATCTACATATTAAAATAAGATCATAGGAACATGAATCATTAATTTTGGAGTTATGGATCTTAAGTTATGGATTTCCAAAGGTTTCATGTGCTTGATACAAGATTAATTAAGAGATAAATTTTAATGTGGCTTTCATGTCAAAACAGTGGCACTATTTGATAGACAATAATATTACAAAAATATGAACTAGAATGGATTAATTTGGACTAAGCATGAATTTTCTACAAATTAAACAAGTTCTACCATTTATTTATACATTAAAAATCAAGTTCTGTTATTAATTTCCTATTTTCATTACTCTCTGGATTGGGCGCCAATTTCTAAAGAGTACAGGGGCCCTAGCACAAATGTAGCTAAGACTCAGCCTAACAACAGGGTGGACTGCAAATTGAATACTCAATTTTGCAGGGTCTCTTTAACTATTATGACACGTCGAAGGGGTACCGGCCAGGTCTAGCCGTCCGATCAGAGACGGACGCGCCAGATTAGATATAGGTTTAAGTAACTCGGTGTGCACCCAAGGCCGTTAGATCGACGATCGACAAATGAAGGATGATCATGTCCCAATCTAATCCAATGCGTCTGATCAAGATTCAACGACGCGGATCTGTCCAAGCGAAGGGGTACGCAGAGATGTAATCTAAGCCGTATTAACGAATCAACAACTGCGCCCAAAACCGTCGTGCCCGCCCAACTCCGGTCGCCGGAGACTCAGTCAGCGCGGCGGCGCCATAGCTGTACAGTGCGCCTAGGATCTGACTGCACCATTCTACAATTCGGTGGGGTCTAGCATAGAGAAGAGGGAGGTGAACACGATGGGGCGCGAATTACCTTGGTATGGTGCGACACCAGCGCTGTCCACGCGACGTTGCGGCACCGCAGCCACTCCTGGTGAAGACAACAAATTACGCACACCACGGACGAATTCCTAGCTCGCCAATGGCTCCTGCACCTTCAACGGGCCATGGCGGACCACTGAGTCCCTTCGGGTCGGGCACAGGTAGTACCAGCGGCAAGGTGATATGCGGCGACACTCAACCTTCTCCCAAATCTGACGATGGCGGCCAGATTCGGTAGATAGGAAGAGAATGGTGTCTGCGCAACGAAACGAGGGGAAGGAAACACATTAACGGGCCTTTTATTCCCCAGCGAGCTCAACTATTCTCACGGCAAATACGGTGAAGGCGGCACGGATGCGACGGCCGTTGCGCGTCAGCTGGGATGTCGTTCGGCCAGGTTGGGGACGACACTGACGAAGCCGGCCCACGCGTCAGTGAGAAGGTGAGGCGAGTGTGCGCGAGAGACTGACAAGCTAGCCCAGTGCTCAGCGCCAGAAGCGGTCTCATCCACGCGCGCGTGTCGTGGGTTTGATGTGTGGGACCCGCGAAGCAGTGGATGGAGTGCGGGGTGTGTTGGCGTGATTGACTAGTAGGGGCTGGTTGTCAGCACCATTTTCTGAACTTGGGCCGCGTAGTGTGGTATACGAAGTTGGGCAGGAAGCAGGGTTGGTCAGCCCGTGTGGCATTTTATTCTTTTTTTTATCTTCTATTTTCTTTTCTCTATTTCCAAGTTCAAATTGAATTCAAATTTGAATTCAAACCTGTGCCAAGTTTATTCTCAATTATATTGTGAAATTAAGAAGTGCCAATTTTAAAAATATAAATTTTCTTTATATTATATACTCTCTTTTTCTTTTCTCCCCTTTTTCTTCAAATCTTCACCTCATTATTATTATTATATTTTATTCATTTTATTATTGTATTAAATGCACAAACAAAACTCCAATATGATGCAATGGTTTATTTGTGTTTTAGTAAAGATTTACTGATTTTTTAAACATGATTAGTCACATGTTTCAAAGGTAAATAGCAAATCACATAAGAAGACCAACCCTTTATAAGCTCTATAATTTGGGTATTACAAATCCTACCCCCTTACAAAGAATCTCGTCCCCGAGATTCAGGTAGAACTGGGAAAGAGGTGGAGAAAGTCTATGCGTAGTTCTTCTTCTTCTCTCTCTCAAGTAGCCTCATCTTCTCCATGGTGACTCCATTGCACTTTACACATTTTGATCACTTTACTCCTTGTGACATGAGTCAGTGTATCAAGAATCTTGATAGGGTACTCAGTATAAGTCAAATCATCTTGGACAGTAAGTTCCTCCATAGGTAGCTGCTCTTCAGGTACCTTGAGACACTTCTTCAATTGGGATACATGGAAGACATCATGTACGTCTGCAAGATGATCGGGTAATTTAGTTGATATGCAATTTCTCCCACTCGCTTCAGGATCAAGAAGGGTCCAATAAAGCGAGGGGACAACTTCCCTTTAACTTTAAATCTTCGCATACCCCGAATCGGTGACACTTTCAGATACACGTGATCACCTCCTTAAACTCTAGTAGCCTTCTCCAGGTATCCGCATAACTTTTCTGCCTTGACTGTGCAGTTCTCAAATTCTCCCTTATCATTCGCACTTGTTCTTCTACATCTTGTATAATTTCAGGCTCAAAGAACTGCCTTTCACTAGTTTGATCCCAATACAGTGGAGTCCTGCATTTTCTGCCATATAGAGCTTCAAACGGTGACATCTTCAAACTGGCCTGGTAGCTATTACTGTAAGAGAATTCCGCATATGGTAAGCTCTTATCCCAACTTCCACCATGTTTAAGAGCACTAAGAGCACCTAGAGGGGGGAGGTGAATTGGTGATCCTGTAAAATCAAACACTAAATAGCCACAAAACTTAGTTATAGAAGTGTTAGTATGACTAAGTAGATTTGAGGCGAGTTCTTGTGGACAAAACAATCACAGAGAAAGCAACACAAGAGACACGCGATTTTATCCCATGGTTCGGCCAAGTAACACTTGCCTACTTCCACGTGTGGTGTCCCAATGGACGAGGGTTGCACTCAACCCCTTTCAGGTGATCCGATGATCAACTTGAATACCACGGTCTTTTCCTTTAGTGTATTTTCCCGTTTGCGAGGAATCCCCACAACTTGGAGTCTCTCGCCCTTACAATAGAGATCACAAAGAAGGCACAGAGTAAGGTTGGGAAGAGCAACACACACAAAATCCGCATCACAACCACGCACACAAGTCACGACTTGAGCTCGAAACACAACACACGGAGTTCACAACTCAAATAGAGCTCAAATCACTAACACAATGAAGCGAATGCGCGGGAGCAAAGTCTGGATGCTTTAGAATATTTAGAGAAAGCTTGGTGTGCTCCTCCATGCGCCTAGGGGTCCCTTTTATAGCCCCAAGGCAGCTAGGAGCCGTTGAAGACCAACTTAGAAGGCCAATCTTGCCTTCTGTCGAGTGGTGCACCGGACAGTCCGGTGCACCACCGGATAGCTACTGTTCATGTTCGGTGCTTGATTTCTTTCCATACGGAGAGCAGCCGACCGTTGGACCCTGGGATCGGTTGGCGCACCGGACACTGTCTGGTGCACACCGGACAGTCCGGTGTGCCCAATCGACCGTTGGCGCGACCACGTGTCGTGCGAAGATTGCACGGCTGACCATTGGCGCAAGCGACCATTGGCTCACCGGACAGTCCGGTGCACCACCGAACAGTCCGACGAATTTTAGCCATACGCCGCTGATCCTTTTCCCGAGAGCGACGAGTTCGCCGCGGATGACTCACCGGACAGTCCGGTGTGCCAGACCGAGCTGAAGTTTGGCTGCACAGAGCCAAGTCCTTTCCATTTCTTTTCTCCTTCTTTTGTCACTGTTTCTAGCACTTAGACAAACACATTAGTGTTCAAAAAACTATGTACTAAGTCTAGAAACATACCTTGTGCCTTGATTTGTACTTCTCACTTTATTTGGCACATAAGAACTTAATCAAACGTGTTGGACATTTAATCACCAAAATATTATAGAAATGGCCCAAGGGCACATTTCCCTTTCAATCTCCCCCTTTTTGGTGATTTATGCCAACACATCTAAAAGCAACAAAAGAAGTGCAACATCAAATGCAATTGAAGACCAAATGTTTTTCTTATGATTTGGTATATTTGGATCACTCTTTGCCATCACTTGGTTTGTTTTTGCAAATCAAATTCTTTTTCCTATCTCTAAGTCAAACACGCTTGTTTGGGCACAAAGAGAGATAT